>DWMG01001160.1:0-16004 GCA_018244855.1 Elbella merops
CTTAGAATACGCTCGCCATCTTTGTAACATTCAAAGAGTTACCTTTTGGTGGATGGTAAATTTCCTTTACGACGTGAACGTTACAATTTTAACTGCATATCAGTAGTTCTTATATAACATGTTTCTGGAAACCTGCAGAATAAAGGGAATGTAGATATGTACTTAAGCAGTGATAGCCTAGTGGTTAAGAATTCAGCCCCTTACTCCGGGGGTGCCGGGCTCAAATCCATGGCGCGCACCTCTTTACAAAAGTGCGTTTTTAGTTTAAATATCACTTACTAGCGGTGAAGGAAAACATCGTGAGGAAACCTACACATCTTAGAAATTATAAAAAAAAAAAATATTAGGTGTGTGAAGTCTGCCAACCCGCACTTGGCCAGCGTGCCAGACTATGGCCTTAACCCTCTCAATATGAGAGGAAACCCATATTCCAACAGTGGAATTATAATAGGTCGATTATTATTATTATTATTATATATGTACTAAATCACATAGTCATATGACTGACGTTACTTTCTTTAGCTGACAATAAAACTGATGCCTAAAAAGGTATTTTTAATTTAAAAGGTAACACTTTTTATAAGTTGGCTAGTTTTTGTTGCGAGTATACGTTAAGCAAAATAATGTCATTTTAGTTTGGTCATTTTTTGGAAATTTTGCACACAGCAGTTTTTCTATGACGACGTGGTTAAATATCAAACGAAGCATATTATAGTGGGTTCAAATATTACAATGCTTTTATTTGTAACAATTGTTCGACATCATTTTATTAAATTAATTTCTTCGGCCGTATATGTTTTTGACCGCCTATTTACTATTTAGCTTTAAGCGAATTGATAAATATCACCAACAAGCAAGGTACAATTGAAATATATGTTTAAAATAGGAATAATTCGCACCGGGTTAATAGGAAAATCACAATCGCATTTTCACAAATGGCGGCCGCGGGTCGTTTCAACGTAAAGCATCTAACCGTAAGGACCATACGGATTCGAACCCCCTGCCCTCTGACCCGTCACAAACGCGATCCCCGGTACGTGCCTCGAAAGCCTACTGAAATAATCCTGAATAAATTTTCTCGCCTATTTCATAGCTCGCCTGTTTTCTCCCTCAACACCTTAGGAAAGGTATACGTGTACCTAAACCGTTTGGGTGCCGTGTTTGGAACAAATTTTGTAAATAAAGTTCTTATCAAGTTTCCAACAAGGTTGTACTATTTCGGTTATTTGCACGGAAAAGCGCGGAGGTTTTTTTTTTCTTTACAATTCAGTATTATATATGTAACAAGAGAAAAATATAAACTAAGGCATTAATGTTACTATAGAGCAAAGCAGAGATAGTTCGCTTAATTGTATAACTTTATTAAACTACAAGATCGTAGAGATAATACAACCGTAGAGAGCAGTGTGAAATACTGCCAACAAATTTTATTAAGGAAATTTCAAAGGATGAAACTTCCAACTTAGCTGTCGATCTGATTAGATGACATTGAGGCGAGTTAGATGAAAATTTACTTTTGGAAACTTGATTAGCGTGAACGAGTACAAATAAAGAGCGGGAATAACACGAAAAGGAGAGTTCGTGTAATTTCCTTTAACTTCGTCCGTGCAAGAATCACACATTTTAATAATAATTCTAAACTTTTTTTAACGTAAAGGGCATTATTATTTAGAAATATCGTACTCGTTGGTCCTGTTGTTAATGAACCTAATTGCAATACAAATGTGATGGATTCGATTTACACCTACATATTACATATTACCAATTTATTTACATATGTACGAGTATGTTCGGTACTTAAATTACGAAATTTTTGGAAGGAAAATATGAGAATTTGTTTAAAAATTTATATGATGAAGCTGTCTGCTTCAGTATACATCACTATTCTTTGAAATTACGTAAAAACGATGCCATGAATTCGGGCGATTATTTTTATTTCTTAGATTTGTCAATAAAAGTTACGTCCTTTTTAAAGTGTATATTTTTCTAAGTTTCAACTAAATTTACATACTTTGGACTACGACAAACCTTTATTGCTTACCTACGCGTCTGATTTACCTTTAACACTGTAAAATAGTACGAAAAATTATCAACATCACATGTATTAACAGTGGGAAAAACAGTGGTATATACAGCAGAACAACTATGTATAATGATTATAGTGATTAAAAACACATGTTTTAAAATTACCATATTGCCAGTGCTACCGGCTTTAACAATTATATCTTAAATTAACAATTAAATAAATAATTTACTGATATTCACGAGTTAATTACAGTCAAAATATTATCCTACCGCAATTAAAACAATTGCACGTATTGAATGATATAGCAATGTATCTACATACTATTTAAATAAACGATCACTAATATCGAATTACAAAATTTATCAAATAAACATTCGCTTTTTAATTAAAAACCACATGTCGATTTGGAATTTTCTCATTTAGTAGTATTATATTACCGTAATTTAAACGAGTAGGTATTGATAACGAATTAATATGCCTTTTGGAATATTAAACAAATATATTGTCAGCATTCGTAAATGGTTTAGTTATTTTAACTTAAAGTAATAAGTTTGGATAATGGCTGGTTGCGACTATTAATATTTTGCAATCCAATAAATTATTGACTGCCTTGTTAGTCTAATGGTTGCAAGTGTGACTGCTAAGGGAGGGGTCCCAGGCTCAATCCCCGGATAGGGTGCTATTGGTTTTGAGTCTGGATTTGTGAACAGGAGTTTGATCTTCGAATCCCTGGAGTGAACTTTGTATACTTATGCGGATGTTTAAATCACAAAGACAATTCGTGAAGAGAAACACCCGGAGAAATCTGTGAGTTCATCTACATTAAACAATTAAAGGTGATATAAACAATTAAACAACAATGATGATGATGATGATGAATGACTCGACATAACAACCTTATAAGTGGAAATAACTACTTTGATATCACGTATAGCGTTCAAAATAATAACTTAAAAAAGCTTTCGAATCCTTTGAATTAAAAAAGACGATCACGTATAAAATAGCAAGCTTTCGCGTCTTGTAATTTCTAGTACATTTATTTTTATGAAAGGCGAATCTAAACGTCTGTCATTTACTATGAAATTATTAAAATACATTTTGGTTTCAGAAGATAATACAATTTGTCATTTCAAGAAAAAAGTAAGGTTGCTAAGGGACCCCCAGTAACTCTATTATCCTCCTGATTACATCTGAAGTGAAATATATTTTCTCCTTTAACATTCCTCCCGACGTTTTTAAGATTCTTGTGATAACGAAGTGACAATATTTCCTTAAATCTCGCGACTTCTTTAAGCTTTGTTTAAGTTATTTCATTTCAGTGCTTGAACAAACGTTGATCTTTGGTTAATTATATACTTTGTTTGACTAATAATTATTCTGCAGTTTTAGAAATTTTTCTAACACTAAAATAATTTGCATTTCGTCCCTAAAATGTTGCGTACCCTAATGAGCCAAAAACTTGTTACTTACGCGTTTGTTGGTTTTTATAATAAAGCGTGTAAAAAGGAGATAAACAATTTCCAAATATGTATATAATTCATCGCGTAAAGCGTCGATTACAATTTAAAACCAATCCACGTAATTCGACAAGTGATAAGTATAATTTTCGTTCTCAGAGGACTGAGTCCAAATTCAAAAAAGGTTTACAAAAACAGGTGAACAGAGTTCAGCGTTGTCCGACGTGAAACACGTGCCTCGAAGCTGAACATTACGGGTTTTTCCCGTCGACTCCCCCGGACACCCGCGAGGCGACTGTAAATGGATTATTCATTTGATTGGAGCAGTCGTAAAGAAATTCAATTTTGGACTTTGCGAAATGAAATTTTTGAAGCCTTTCTCCGTAAGTAAATTTATAGCGGGACTGGATTTGCGCTTTGCTAAACGAGGTGACGGTCGTTCTACACGATTCGGTTAAAAAGTGTCTGGATGCAGAAATATTGGACGTACAACAAACTAATGATTTGAAGTGAATTCTTACCTGTTGGGCGTGATGAAAAAACGCGTGATTAAAAAATACAAAAATAATTAAATTAGTGGTGTCAAAACCTACCTACGTTACTGCAAATAATTTAATGCTTAGAAAAATAAAGGTTTTAAAATATAAAGGATTACAATTTATAGCTGAATCACAAACAATACAAATACTACAGGTGGGATTGCAGCCAAACGCGAGCCTATTTGTTATAAAAAAAAACACTAAACTAAACTAGTTTGTCTTTTTTCAATAATATTCATTCATTAATTGTGAGCTATATCTAATTGACCGGTATTTTTTTTGTCTTGAGAATGTCTAATAGTCATTGAGCTATATCTAAACATGTTCGGGTTAAGAGTAAAATGTAAATCCCCTTGTCGACTCTCCTAAAATCAATTACAGAGAGAGGAAAGAAATTTCACCTAAAGCAACCTAAGCGAAACCTAAAGCGACACCGACCTAACCTAAACCTAAAGCGACACCGACTAAGCAACAAAGTATTTCCATAATTAATAACATTGATTCAAATTGAAGTAAATATTTTTAAGTGCTTGATATAATACCTGGTGACTGAAGATCTGAAATAAAAAAATTAATAGGAACATCCAACATAGTACGATGTAGATTGCAATCAATCGGCTTATGGAAACAGCTTATCTAGTGAAGATCAAAGAAATTTTATTTTTAAATTCTAAATATTTGATAACGTAATCATTACTGTAAACTATACTTACATACATCGCAAGTGCTCCAACCGAATATTTGTTGATCATATCAAAGCCAAATTAAGTTTAATTAAAGATGATTGTGAAGATGTTACATTATTTGCAGAAGAAAATTGTTCCGTACTTATCGCTTATCCAAACCCCTTCAAATCACTCAGCAACGTATTCCTATGTAAATTGATGATGACACAGATGAAACATTTAAAACTTTGGACTTTTCCATTATGTACACGCACGTCTTTGAGTTACTGATAAACAAACCGTTTTGAGCAAATGTAACTTTCCATCCGCGAATAAGAAACTTTTAAATTTGTAGACAGAGATGAAACATTGTGATTTATTTTCTATAACAACATCTACCAATGGTAGGTTAAATGACTGCTCTGTACCTAAATTAATCGAATCAGAGGAATCAAAGCTAAATACTTATCTAATAGAGACATATACCTCAGAATATGAAATCAGACCAAGAATAAACTAAATTCAAAGTATTAGTCGAAATTAAAAGGAAAAATGTAATGTAATTGGATTTGTACCTTCAACTATACGTCATCGTGTTTATATGAAAATTGTTCGCCCTTATTGAAGTATTCCAATTTTTCCGGGTTGTTACTCTTTACCGTGTCAAGAAGACGTCTCATTGTTACGAATTCGCTTATTTGGGTTTGTTGTTTGATAAAAATCTCACCATGTTTAATCAAAGTTTTTAATTTGGTGATTCACTCCTAACTTTAGTTGGATAAGTTTTTATTTCAAGATAATCTTGGCAGAATATCTTTCTATGTTGTATTCAAAAGTGTAAGTTGGCAATTTCGAAGTTACCATGGAGACTTAGAATGAAAGTAAAATTCGACTGATTATTAGTTCTTTGTTTTCTTCAGTGTTTCGTTCTTTTTGGACGTGCCCATAACAATGTGAGATGGTATAGTATCTAATAATTGTATTTAAATATCATATGCCATGCAAAAATGCTTGTAACATTGTTAACATATTTTTGTTATCTCTACTTCCTTATTTATTTAAATTTAGGAATTCAATTATACTCGTAACCTGCATCTAATATCCATATCGATTTAAAACTGCAAATCTGTGTAATATTCACGAGCAAACTAAGATTTGGTGTGATACAGCAGACCTGCTCATAAATCTAATATATAAAAGATCTCTTCACAAGCTAATAAGCCCTTTGAGGTTGTATGGTTAGGCTTGTTATAAAGAGTCGAATGTATGACAGTGCTAAGTATCTGTTTATAAGCTGGGGTAAGAAAAGTAAAGTATTTAATGGTTCAGTGAATGTCCCTCGAGATGTGGCTCATTAGTTTCCTTTTAATAAATGTGAAAGTATTATATTGCTTTCTATTGAGTTCTTAAAGCAACAATAACTATTATATATGATTAACTAAAAGTGCAGTAGATAAGTAACGCCAACGGGTATGGTAAGAATGTCTGGGAGACTGAAATATGGACCAGGGGATTTCGTAATTCCGCTTACCACACCGGGCAATCGACAACGATGACATAACCCGGGAACGTAAAATCAAAGTCCATTCTACAAACCATTTCCCTGGGGTACAATCGAGTGGTAAATGACAAACGCGGCCGCGCATGTCACTTGTTTCGGGAACAATTGACGCATGTGGAGGCGTGTGGGGAATCAGATTGGCTCTTCGGGTTTTAATTTTAAACCGTTTGAAAATCGAAATGAAATACCTTGTTGTATCAATTGTGCTCATATCTTGGCACGAGTAGATAATAATAATAAACAGATTTTTACATGGGCGCTTCTGATACCAAATATGCCTGAATATACTTTTTCTTCAACATACATATTTCGTCCTGTGTAGTTTTAAGCTTTATCTATGTAATCAAATTCTATGTATTTTCAAAATGACTCATGTTTTTAGTTAAGCTTATATGAACACAATACTGCAAGCCGCATCCCTATTGGATTGGCGAGTGAAAAGATTAGCGTACACGAGTATACAAGCAGTCAAATAAAAGAATATCAATTGTGGCTTTATAATCTTGTCTTAATTATATAGGACAAATATTTACTATAATATATTACATCTACAGACATTGTTTCAATACGTTGTCATTTACAAATTGTCAATTATCAATGTCAAAAGATTGATAATGAATTAAATGTAAATGTGTAAAAAAAATTACCAATTCCGTCAACTATTTCGAGAATTGGAATTGGAATGAACACCCTCTTAGAGTGTAAAACGTTAGGGCAATTGTTTCGAATGCTGGGCAAGTGCAACTTTGTAGAATTTATTGCGCTTAGATAATACTCTGGAAAGCCATAAGGAGTTTCGTTTGTTTGTTTTTTGGAAGGATTTTTTTTATCGTATTTTCTTTCACCGTTATATCATGTGATATTACCTTAATCTTAAAATGTAGGTACATCTCTACAAAGTCAGATATGTTTGGCAGAATTTCGAGGGCTGAAATCTAAACTACTAATATCCAGTAAAACAAAAGACTTTTTAAGGTACCACCTTAATACATTAACACAATACCATCTAAGTTAGAACGCTAAAACAAAATGTACAAAATCATTAAAGGACCTTAATGTGAGCAAACAAAACTCGTGAACCTAACAAGATATTTACCGAATTCATACCTTTAATTTACGACGTACAATAATTTTGGTTCATGCAAATTATATGCTAATTTCTGTAAACACAAGGATCATTTTATTATGATGTATACTCCCTGCAGCTCAACCGAAATCGGAATATCCCAATTCCAATCATACATGCAAATTACACCCGAAGTAAACAGAACTTGGGCCTGTTTCGTTCAAAATGTTGCTACATTGGGCAAGGTTATATTAGTTCTGTGACTGAATTACAATAGCAGGTTACAATAACTTGACCTATTACTGGCTTTAATGATTAACCATAACATATGGAGGAAAGATTTCGCTCCAGTAATTTATACAGCTAAACCCGGGGATAGTTCAGAGTGATGTTGTCACTAGGCGTTCTCGTGTATCGTAGAAGTCTCATAATGTGACACACATTCATAGGTAGGCATAGGAGTATAGTACACTCCCACTATTCACCAGGTACGTTTACGTCACATGGCATAGGTGTTGATTCGATAGCCACACACCGAGCATAGAACCAGACCCGGAATTTGAACCCAGAACCTCCCGATCGGCAATTGCACTTGCAACCTGCACTCGACTGGTACTGTGCGGTGAAAACTGGTATTTTTTATTTAATATAATACCGGCAAAAATTCGGATACAATTCTCTAAATGTTAAAATTTGAAAGCCTATAAATTTGCCCACGCAACTGTTGGACCTCCTCTATTAGGTTTCTGACATTGATAATATAAGTTAACAATAATTATGCTTAAATTATTTAAATTTTTAAACAGGACTATAAATTATCCTCTTCACCTATTAATATATAGATGCAGCTTAGTTTCCAATTAGATTTGAGCACCGAGTAAAAACAATGTGTTAACGTCGATAGGACCGAACGCATTATTTGTTGTACGGGGTCCATTTCATCCAGGCGGCCATTTGTTTACATGGAACGGCAAGCTGACGCTGAGCGCTGTCCGCTCCTCGCTCTACTTACTTATTCCTACGAATAAGCTACGGTACAAGTGATAAAATGTGAGCGATATTATAAGAACTTCTAGAAGTTTCTTTGCAGGTTTTTTAAAATAATTCACTTATTTAGACATATGGTCTGTATTTTGTGGGTGAACATTTATATATTAATAGAGAATATTGTGAATAGAAGTCATTTTCCATGTGTATATTCTCGTCGAAATATCAAAAGCATTTTACATTTGCGTTTATTAATTAACAGGGTGAAGTTTTATACCTGCAAATCCTATTAAGTTTACAGATCATAGTTTTTCGAGTGTCTGGTATTCTCTTTCTACATCTGTTTTACACACTTTCTGTCCCTTTTAGTGTCATATGACCGTCGATATAACAGCACTAATTGAGAAATAAGTGAGTATAGGTTTTAATTTTTAAATTAAAAATTTAATGTCAAATTTTTAAGAAATTTAATAATATTATAGATTGTTAAATCAGCTAAATTGATCAGTATAAGAACCCGCTATAAGCTTATCACTTGTACAACTGGTTTCTTCGACTGGCTCTTATTATTTTCAGTTGCTTAGCGAACAATTGCGCTAATAGCCGCTATCGTCGACTCCAGCTCAGCTGCTGTCGCAACGACCACTTGCTCCTAATAAACTATGCTTTTAAACTTTTTTACACTTTTATCGTGTTAATTTAATGGTAGTGTGTTCATAATTATATCATTATGTATACAAAAAACACATAAAAGAGTTTCTTAGCTATCATACCTATTACTACATAATCTTGGACAATTAAATTAAATAAAATTTTTCACGGTCAACTATGTTTCACATTGCATTTTAATTGTCATTCAGCCCGCAATTGCAGGGAGTAGAAACCATGATCAAGCAAAAACCCTTTTCATTCTGAGTGGAGACACGTGTCCAACAGTGCAACAATGAAAAGATTGATAAAAGTGAAGCCAAATCCAGGACTTGCTTGCGATCTGCTTTGATTCCCGTGCTTCGGACTGGTTTTATCGCAACTAGTTCTGGTTGCTATAACTGGATAATATTCAACTAAACCTTTCAGAGATTTTAACAGACCGAATGACATCCTAAAGAAGTTTTGTCTACTAAACGATATTTTCACTAATTTTAACCAAAACAGTATAGGGAATATCCCTCCAGGACCTCGCCAATTATGAAAAGGGATACTTGTCCAGTATTAGTGTAGAATATAAAGGCGACGACCCCAACTGATGATGATTCAGATACAGACAGAATACAGATAAATTAATGATCATTTATTCCAACACGTCGTGTTGGACCCTTGTCAGAACATAAAATAAAGCCATTAGCAGATTGGCGGAACCGATTACATCATTTCGGTGTTCGTCGGAAATTATTGGTTTCATATTGACACGCGGACTGATGTTCCCGCACGCATTTCCCTGAATACAGTACCTCATTATGATGTTCAAGCTTTAATAGTTATATTATACGTAAACATCAGTAATGGATTTCGTAAATCATTTCGGGCGAATAATTAACCAGATATTAGGGCATCTTATTTTTAAATTATGTTATTCAAGTATCCCGAAGGGATGAAACTCCATGGAGGCACATCAGGGATATAACCTTGAGCAAATCGCGAAATGATACATAAATGATGTCTAACAAAGTTGGTGTATCGATGGGCATTACTTAAGCAAAGTCAAACAGAGTCGATCCATAGATAAATATTATCTAAGCAACTCCGACCATTACCGGTCAATAAATGTGTAAGTCAAAGCAAAATTTATGTTTTTTATTGTGAAAATAGCGGACCCATCACATCCATGTTCGGATCTGTTCACACAGATTACCGTTGAAACACATACCTATTCATCATATATCACTCCAATACATCGCTCATTCCTGTGAATGCCACGATCATAAAATAAATCCCGGCTCCATGGAACCGATTAATTCATATCATTGTCCGTGTAAACATGGCGATGATCGGATCCATTGACTGACTGGCGTTTTATCTCTTGTCCCCATTCAAAAGCATGCTCATTGGTTCGTGAATGAAAATATTTTAATTAATGCAATGATCATTAATTTATCATAAAAAGAGGTTGTAACGCATTGATTTCACTTATTTGTTAATTAAATGTATTATGACTGCCTTGTTGTTTGAGTGGTTGCAAGCGCGACTAGTGATAGAAAAGTTCTGAGTTCGAATCCCGAGTCGGGGATACTATTAGATTTTTCTAACTTAAGTTTACCAGTAGAAATTTCTAGTAGTGGCTCAAAGCCTGAATCTATGCGCAATGTATGACAATAGACTCACGACCCATTCCACAGTAGGACTACACTTCTCTACCTACCCCTTTAGGGATTACATGCGTAATGTTACGTCATAAAATAAACTTATTTGTATTTATAGACTTAAGTTTTAAGTGCATTTTCCAGTATTGAAGAAAAAGATAGTCTAGTTCAGCCATTAAACATCAAAGGCCTTGACATCTAAGCCTGCTAATAAGGAATGCTTAAACTTCCTGGAAATGTTATAAAAAGAAAATTTCCAAGAATGATGCGAAACTAACCCGCCCTTAAAATTACAAATGGATGTTTTAATGGCAAATAGTCCGTATAAAAAAACAATGAATTTGCGAATGTATACAGCCTTTTTTCGTTTCACTAGCACATAGATATAGGTCTCTTCACAACTACGTGAGGTGTAGAATATATTCCAGCACGCTAATTCAGTGTAGATTGACAGAAATATGGGTTGCTAGCCCAATGCAACAAAAACCCTAAACATTTGTGATAATTTAACCATACTGCGGCTAAAAATGTACATATATATATATCATCCCACATTTAACAAAAACCAGAAATTATTTAATATTTAATAAACAACAATACACAGAATTCATTGCGGAATGTATTAAACTGTACTCAGTAGAAATACAGTCTCTCTGTGTTTCCACCAGGGAAATAGGCGTGATGTGTATAAAACAGTTATATACACTCTGCCAAGCGAAGTGTGCTGGTATAGATTCTATGTAGGTACGTACGCCTCGCATGTAACATGTGGAATAATCTTCCTTTTGAGACATACCGGAAGTTATATGATGTGGAGTTTAGAAAAGCCGCCATTATAGCCTTATCTCACAGCTGACTGACAACGTACTATGGCCCGCACACATACTCATACATACACAAATACATACGTATATATTGTACGTAACGTACATACTGCAATCTTGTTATACATTTTTTTGTCCAAATTTCTGTAAAAAAATCTGTCAAAAAAATTTTTTTTTCTAAGGTGTGTGAAGTCTGGCAACCCGTACTTGGCCAGGGTGGCAGACTATGGCCTTAACCCTCTCAATATGAGAGGAGACCCGTATTCCAACAGTGGAATTGTAAAGGGTTGAAAAAAAAAAAGCTACACATAATTAAAACAGGCTGGTTTCTTATAAGAAAGATCTATCTTAAAAGAGCCGTTGTAACAATACAGAATAATTTACAATTATACATAGTTCGGGCTTCTCACGTACCTCCTTTGATACCTAGCTTAACAAAAATTGTGCTAGTTTTAACGAAGCATGTAATCTGGATATGTACATTTCTACACTGAAAATTTTCTGATTGCCCCGTTGGTTGTGTGTTAGCAAGCACGACTAGCGATCTTCTTCTTTGCGTATCGACTTTCGAGTCGTGGTGAAAGGATCGGCTAGTTTGCGTTCCGTTCCGTTAGTTGGTGTGCCAGACGCATAATTCTTTACGATGCGTCACACGGGGAGGCTCCTTTCATGCACCCCAGCGATGAAGAGGTCTTAGATTCGTTCCTCGGGTCGGGTGTTATGGAATTTTTCTATCCTGAAATTATCTTAGTGGCTCGGAGTATGGATTTATGCCCAGTGCATGGCAATAGGCTCACCGCCTATTCCATCGTGGTACGTAAACGTAACTGTTGAAACCTGAGAGTATACTACACTCCTCTACCCACCCTTACAGGCATTACAGGCATGATGTTACAATTAGAAACATTTCCGAATACCCTCTTAAATATAACACATGCTCATTATTCTACCGAGGGCTCCGACAATTGGTCAAGCAAGCAACCAAGCAAGCAAGTAGAACCATAACTGTCTAAACACTTAAGAAAGTTAATTATACGAGTATAATATGCTGTAACTAATTTACAGATATTGATACTTACCCATTTTAGTTTCACATTCACCGTTATTTATTTCCTTACTATGTAGGTACATAAACATCGAACCGATTAACAGAGTTTTTTAATCTGTGACACGTCCATGATATTATTCATTCAGCCAGTGTCGGTTTGCGTGAAACCGTTTGTCGGAATGAGCGCGTGAATAATTATCGGAAATTTCCATAAAACGTATGTACATACATGATGTCTGTTTATGGAGAAACGTGAACGTAAAGAGAATCAAGTGCTATAATCGTTGTAATGCAGTGATGACGTAGATATCATCAGCCCAATCAGCAGACCATTGTTGAAAATCAGTGGACTGCAAAAATGATAAGGGCTCAGGCCAAAATATACCTTATCAAGTTAACCTGAATACTCATATTATATACACTTTAAAAAAATTATGGAGAACTTTTAGCTTTGCAGGCTGTCTAACTCCATTATAATGAATATGATTAATGATAAATCGCAACTTCGTACACATACAGTTGCGAATGATTGAATCTCTCAGATATAAAGTAGTAATTAGGTTAGTGATTCTCATGATCATCAACCATTTTATCGTTCCACCATTAGAAAGAGGATTCCTCTCATACTGAGAAGGTCCAAAGCGATAGTTTACCACGCTGGCCAAATGCGAATTAGCAGATTTCACAAGCTAAGAAAGCATTATGGACAACTCTCAAATGTGCTCTCGATGTTCTCCGTCAGTTATATTATTAAGTGACATTTTATATAAGAATTGAAAAAATACTTCACCTGGAACGAATGTTCAAATAAGCATGAGTAAGTTAGCGTGCAATAAATCGAGGTGAGGGGTAATATCGTGCACACACTTAGGGCCCGCTGACGTGGCGTGTAAGTAGGAAATAAACACGCTCGGTAACACCCTGATAGGAATAACGGTTATATCTCTCGATAAAGGGTGACTCAGAGAAGTCACGCAAATACAAATATAATAATTTTCAATATTTAGATGAAAACTTATAAGCATATTTTTGCAAAAACCGTTTTTATTACAAAAATATGCAGCTACGTTATTCTATTTTCGAATTTGGAATATTTGCATATAATGTATTCATATAGCCTTCGGAATGCTCAATTTTGTAATATCTTAAGCTAATTTCAAATATAAATGAACATCTTAAAAATCGAATTCTTTAACATTTTTTACTAATAGCTTCATGCTGCTTCGAAAACTTTGTATTGTTAAAAATATTTTAACCACTGTCAATTTTATATGGTAATTAATAAACTAATAAACACACTTGCAAAATACAAATGATGAAAAGTTAAGTAATATTCTTCATTAAATTTCCCAGCATTGTTATCCCTAAGGGTGAATAAAGGTTTACAGTTACAGACTTAACAATTAGCCATTGGCTCCTATTCCGCACTGAATTAACTGTAATTAGGTCTTGCTACGAGAAAGGCAACACAGAGAGAAAAGATGGGTATCCAATAGACAAATGCATTCATGGTTTCTTATAACGTAACCATTCATAACTTGATAAGTAAGTTGTATTGTAGTCACCCGATGTATTGAGTTCACAGGCTTAACTACAGCTTTCCAAATATCTGTAACTAGTAACAAGACAATTATAGACTATAATGAAGTTGTCGCGTACTAAACGCCGTGTACCACACACGCGAAACAAGTAGCACGTAACAAATGACACTTCTGAATATTTGCTGCAAAAGGCATTTCCTCCTTCGGTTGCTCGCGTCGAAGGATGACTCAGTCGCGTCACGCGACGTGAGTCAGTGTTTGAGTCGTTAAATTGGATTTTTAACGTCTGTGACTAAACATGCGGTTTTTAATTATACGATAGTTCAAAGGGGGATAGAGGACAGAATTTCATATGTCAAATATATTTCACGTTACAATATTAGCAAAAGTTATCTATACCTATACAAACGTGGATAATCCATCAGAACGAAATATGCTTTTTAACTATGCAATTACGTATTATATTATTAGCGGTAAAAAGCGCGAAGTGTCTGTGATATAAGACGGGCATTTAAAAATATGGACATCAGCCTGACATCTGTTTATAGAGTCAAATGATACTGTCTTCTCTATCCTTGCATCTAATTCTAATTTAATGCAGCTTAGACTATAAAGATATACATTTAATATAAAATCCAACTCCACAGCTATATCGATACACATTTCGAACGCTACATTTGTATAATCTAGCCACTGTCGGCTTGATGCCTAACGCTTATCTATAACGACTCTCATAGACCTGTGCTCGACTCTAATACTAAAATAGATAAAAGTTCTCCTTTGTTTAGTCCTTAAAATAGAATATTGTAATGTATTCGTATGCAGTCAAGATTTTTAAAAGTATGAAGTCATTCGTTTTAACTCGAAACGTAATATCGATGCGCTCTACAAGCGCCACGTTTTGTATAATGTAGCGACTGTTGACTTGCAGCTTAGTTCTTATCTGTAACGGCTGTTGTAGGGCTGTGCTTGAGTTTTACTTTGATTTAAGGCGGTTCTGTACATCTATAATGCTTTTGCATTCCTAAGTGATCGCATGCATGAGTTTATCTCTAAAAACTAAACTAAGGCAGTAGTGATAGCGTAGTGGTTAAGAATTCAGCCTCTATTCTGGGGGTGCTGAGTTCAAAGTCATGACGCGCACCTCTATAAAAATTAAGTTTTAAGTATAAATATCACTTGCTAACGGTGAAAGAAAACATCATGAAGAAACCTACACACCTAAAAATTTATAGAAAAAAAAATGTATAACCTGTGTGAACTCTGCCAACACCCGCACTTGGACAGCGTGGCCTTAACCCTGTCATTATGAGATGAGTCCCATATTCCAACAGTGAAATTATAAATGGATCGATTATTATTACAAATGCATGAGATTATTGGCATCAAGTTGTAATATACAGTCTGTCCTACTTCCCTGTATATTTTCACGGCTATTTTAAAAAGCTTTATATTTAAGAGCAACTCATTAGAAACGTTATTGGTAATTTTTAGTGTTGCAAGCATCAATCTCTTATAATACTTAAATAGAAAAGCAGGTGTTTCAAACTGACGTAACTTCACGCCTATAATCCCCGAAGAGGTAGGCAGAAGAGTGCAGAACACTCCCACGTTTCACCAGTCACGTTTGCGTCCCACTATGGAATAGGTGGTGAGGTGAGCCTATTGCCATGCATCGGGCACATATCCAGACTCCGAACCACTACTAGAAAATCTAAATTAGTTTCAAACTGAAATAGTTTTATATCTACATCTTAATACAAAAAATATATAATAGTGACAGCCCTGAAACTTAGAAGCGCATACGTTCGTTACATATCGGATCCAATAGTGTGACGTCACGCTCGACGCCATTTAAATGTAGAGTGGCCAAGTTTTTTTTTATCATTTCCCCTCTCGTTACACAGTTCGCAATTTGGGCGTTTTTACAGAAATTCTATCGTTAGCCCGGTTCAAATTCAAACGTGTGTTCACCGATATCTATTGAAGT
>DWMG01001161.1:0-16004 GCA_018244855.1 Elbella merops
CGGCGGTGCGAAAAGCCATGCCCTGCGATCTCCAACCCGCATGCCCAGTAAGTAGCTTACAGGCATAAACCACCTTTTGGGGGAGGCCTACGTCCAGCAGTGGACTAAGATAGGCTGATGATGATGATGATGATAATTAAATCATGTATGAGACACTCAGATACTCACGAAACGTTTAATAATAAAATTGCTTGTTAATTTAAAAAAAATAAGGTATTTTCAATAATTGATTGTGATATTATTATTCAACGCTTTCAGAGTTCAATAGCAATTTATTTTCTTTCAATGGGCAACGGATCTCAGTAGGTACCAACTGTTTAAAAGTACCTACTGTTTAAAGCAGCATGACTGCCAGATTTCCAGTAGATGTTTTTTGACCGTGAAGCAGTACGACTGACCACGTTCACATTAAGAGTTTCTCGTCACCCGATCTTTAATTTGAAATGGTGGTGTACAAACATTTGCATTAAGACAATCGCGAGTCTTGATCAGTAGGAAGCGGTCGCAGCGGACCGCCGCGGGCCGCTTCGCGATCATTTAGATCGCTATCGCTTCACACGCATTGTTCTAACCGTCTAACGTTTGATTCTTGATGAATTGCTCGCATCTCAGCTGATAAGCGTACGTGTATGTAATTATACTGGAGGGCATTTGTTGTTTAGTGAATTAGTTATTTAGTTAGAAATTGATTTGTAACGTTTTCGCGCAAAAAGTTGAGGTAAGGGCGGGGGCGAGGGGGCTGGAGGGTAATTCTAAGACTGTTTTTATTGTAATGTATTATTATTTCGTTATATTGAAGTATTGTGAAATATTTACATATTATAGTGAGCTGTATAAGCTAATTGTTTGGTATCAAAAGATTAAATGAAAATTTAAGTGAAAGAGGCTTTATCACGGGGTTTATTAAAAACTCAATGTGGATACAGATTATATTAAGGCTTTCAGCGATCTTCCTCAAGCTCGACACCAGCTGATCCAGTGCGCTGACGTGTCCATGTCGTTATCATTGCGAGGACAGCACTCATTGTAATCTAAACGAAAAAGTTTCGGTAGAATGCTTAAATGCAAACAACAGCTTGATTGCTTTGTGCACCTGTACAGGCTATGACAACCGTGTGGCATCTTGATTACTACAGTATCAAATATTTCAAACTTTTTTTTATATTTTCAATTAATATTTTTATACCGCACTAATGCATCTGGTTCATTTTAGTAAGATCAAAGAAAATTTTAAATTAACTGGTAGAAAAATAGGTATCTAAAAGCGACAAAATGGTGGTCACCCTACACACTCAATAAAGGCTTCGCCGAGGCGATATTAGTCGGCTTTTATCTCTGAACGCGTCGAACGAGATATGGCTGTATTAATATGTAAGTAGGGTGTTCATTGATGTTGTACATCGATATTATTCCGCGTACGCTTTTAATAGAGCGGGAAGAAAAAGGAAGGAGGTGAAAAGATCACATACTGGAAGTATTTGGTAAAATAAAATTTTTCGATCTACCCACATTTCTGACGTAATATATGAGCTTAGAAATGTAACAAATTTTTAAATTGTTTTTGTATCATAAATGATTCTAATCGCCTCTGCTATTGGTTTGTGTAGTTTTTGTTTAAAATCCGTATAAGCAAGGACATTTGCTCTGCACCAGAGGGTTTACGAAGCATGACCCAGCGCCCGCCGCTGCGGGCGCACGTCACATACGTTTAGACCATTACACCACGCTACACTGATTTTGTTTATCTAATTTAGAATCCAGCACCAATGTTTCTAAATACATTACCATTTGCTTTATTTCATTAAAAACTAAACAATTATACAACTAACACTAAATAACTGATGATTTTTATAAATTTCCCGATTTACACGCGAACGTCCTTCATAATTCAAAATTCCGTTTGCTTCTCGAATTAGACGTTTATAAGTGACATGATGGCAATTAAAAAAAGTAAAGGTGGACCACGACGAACGACAGTGGTGTCAGTAGTGAAACCCGAAACAAAGATGGCAGGACGCCAAAATGGCGGCGGTCAATGAGTCGTTCGGCCGCGGCGCTCATTCAGCGCGCGGACATCACATGGAGCGGACGTATACAAAGCAGCGAATATAAATATACGTGCATATGATACGACAATATGATTAAGCGTCCATATTTTATGAGTATATTTATATATAAGACACTCATCGCCGCTTTGATATACTACAGACAGAGATAGTGATACTCCGAAAAATAATGAGCAGGAAAATTAAATTGCACATAAAACACAGTGTGAATAAAAATAAGCTTTATTGGATCGAATTAGTAGATATTTTATTAATGCCATGAGATATCTCAGTCTTGATAAATACTGTTTTAATAAATATCTACTAAGAGGCGAAAGTTTTTAAGACGTTCACGACAAAACTCAAACAGCGTACAAAGTTGCATTTCGGGATCTAGTCGTACAGATAGATAGACAACCAATTAGTCGTAATTATAAATTAACGGAACGAAAGTCCAAACATCGTCAGTGAAGTTGCCAAGTTCTGGCATCGAGTTGGGATGGAGCCTTTTAATTATTTGCCCCCCAAGGTGGGCCTTTCGCAGTGTTAGTTTTAAATCGCTTGAAATTTGACGAATCGGAAAGTTGCATGATGGAGTTCCATATATTGATTAAATACTTAGATTAAACTTTGCGAAGTTGGATCTTTTAAAGATGTTCAGATCTCAAGTACACGGTAACAAACATAGCTTAACAATGATTCCATTATACAATGCAACATTCACATTTTGTTACTTAATTCAAAATAGAGTATCACAAGTAGCTTATAGTAGCGTAGTAAATTTTCAATATCACAATTGTCTAATAAGTTTTTCTTTTAGGGATATCCGAACGCACTATCTTTAGATCCACATTAAACTACAAAGAACAAAACAATGTGTACTTAATGATCGGAACATGTCAGAGACATCGGGATCTGTGGATCGCAATTTGCAATAAGTCACGAACTCGCGATCGGACGATCAAAGAGTCGAACAATTTACATAGCGGAGTCGATAGTGTCGCTTAATCACGTCACTAGTTCAAAGGATCGGAACGAGTGTTGCCAGTCGTTAGAATTGCAAAACGAGCGAGTTTTAAGATTCAGTGATCGACGGAACAATTTACAAGAACATTTTTGCTGTTACAATTATCTTTTCTGTTTATTTGGATTTTTTTTTCTTTTTCTTCAGTTCATCTAGGTATTATTTAACAAGGAGCGAGATCACAATGTGTATTGTAATTGCCTGGAGCTCTATGAGCTGGGTCTCTTTAAGAATGTGAAAATAGTTCTCCTTTAAAACTGAAAACACATTAGTGATTCTCTTATGCTGAATACATATCCAGATAAGACTTATAGACATCTATAAGAGGTAAAGATTTCTTACCCTTAGGCAGGATGTTTATAATAAGAATAGCAACATCTTAGGATAACTTTCACACAACCTTATGATCCCGACCACATCCTTACCGTGATATATCAACTGGTAGTCAGTATAAAAATGTGATGGTTACCATTTTTTTTTCTACTAGTAACAATTGCATTACAATCGATTCGCAGTTCATTTGTCTCGGCATTCGATTTTAATTGGCATCGAATACTCGGCCCGAACGGGAATAGACCGCAGCGTGCTGGACTTTTTGCATGTCCGTCTGTAGCAAGACACTTGAATTAGATGCACGTGTTAATTAGCGGGCATCGGTCGGGTTCAATTTGGTTTAAAGGTTACAATATCGTTATTTAGTTGGAACGTCAGAAGCCAGAAGTCTTCAGAGCCGGCGAGCATGTGGAAAAAAGTGATGAATTTAGAAGTACATTAGATCTGTTAGAGAGACATTTGGGACTTGCTGCTTTCTGGCTACTTTGTTGGAAACTTGGCTTTGGTATCAAGGTTTATGTAAGCATGTTATTAAAATATTATAAAGATACTTTTTTAGTTGTTTGGTTACTATAGTTGATATGGGTTTCGTTTTGTTCAGATCTGCTATCTGTGAATTATTTTTTTAATGTGTTATTATTATGTGTCACCTAATATTTTAAATTAGACTGTTTACCGGAACATAGCTTTTACACAATTTTTTTTTTTTAAATAAATTGTAAATCATCAAGTTCAAAATAAAACTCGAACATTAAGCAAATAACGCGACCGTGCAAAACTGAAACAGTTCTGCGAATCTAACTTGAAATACCCAGACGCCTGTAATTTCCCCTGTCCTCTATCCCAGCTGAATGCCGTCTGAATAAAATAACTACGCGCCTTCAGCGTCCGCGAACTTCGTAAACCGTTTAAAAGTAACTGCGTATCGGCTCCGCCGGGTATTTATCAAAATCCATCCCCAATTAATTCCATTTCGTTCAAATCCCAAACTTCACTTTTAATCCGATCGATCCCCATTAATGGAACTCCCGGGCGTTGCGGCTTGCGTCATGCGGCATGCGTCAACGGCTTGCGTCAGAGGTTTGCGGCTCGTGTTGCGTTTCATACGTCTCCAATTTTCATCCACGTGGCTTAGTTAGGCATTAAATTCAAATAATATACATATATAAAACTCGCTTTTACGTACACTAAATAATAAGCTAATCTGTAAAACTGTATTAATTCGTAGCAGTGGATAACTAGTTAACCCACCAGTTAAATGTTAACTGAATCTTCTAGAAGCTAGTCTTTTACACAATAACATGCCAAAGTTACAAGACAGTTCTAGAAAAATCGTTAAATGTATATATATAACCAAGCCGCATGAGCCGCGGCGTCTCTCGAAAGACCTCACCCCTACTTCTCTAAACAAAATACTTTTAATTGCATTCAATATACTATAATTTAGTTAAAGAGTTGCCTTTATTTTGTTATGAGGTGTCAGTTTGCGAAGTCTATTTATTGTATCGGAATACTGTACTGGGAGCTTCGGGCATCGGGGGGCTTTTGTTTGTAGGGGATAGCTTATAGGTATGTGTATTTTGGCATTTAAATATTACAGGTAACCTAACCATCTATAAATGACATTTTAAATATACCAATGGTTAAGAAGTGGTCGAAAATCGAGTCTAATTTATTATATTTTAAGTTTGAAGGATATTGAGATTCGTTTAAATGTTCGTATTCGAACGAAAAATCATTAGTTATCGTTAGTAAATTTCGAAGTTTAAACTTTAAAAAATGTTACAAATTTCCGTTAAATTTATGGCGATTTAAGTCAGTCAGACGATCATTTTCAACGGCAACAGAAATGGCTCCTGGAAACTGAAAATCTCGTCGCTCCAATGCATTTTTAAATCAACACGAGAGCAAAGGAAACATTCGACAAATAAGCAATAAATAAAACAAGTACAAGGGCTGAGGAAAAGTTTAAACGAATCGCTGTAGAGCGGCGTTGCGGAACATTTTGTGTCAAAGTCAAAAAGTATAAACAAAACGGTCAACTTTCTCATAGATCGTCGATTGTCGATTTTGGAATTTTTCGCGTGTGACTCTCGGCGTGTGGGGGGGAGATTTAAAAGCACGTTTGTACCTCCCCTGTTAAATCAATTTGGTCCTCTCTCCTTGTGAGTAAAAACTTCTAACGAACACTGTCTGAGCCCTTTTTAATCAATTAATTATCTAATTCAAACACATTGTTACAGCTCACGTGGATGTCCCTGTAATGAACGGGTTTTCAACTTAGCTTATGGACGTTCATTTTTGCATGCAATATTCGTGCTTGATTGTTAAAGTTCTCGAAATTTCCATGGTCATTTTTAAGAGGGGATAGTTTAAATTTCTAGAAATTTATCTGCAGAAATTTTCAATAGCTGTAATTATTATTATTTAACATACATTGTTAAATTGATACTTATATAATATAGTATACGTCGCTATGAGCGCACATGCATTGAGGATACGGCCTAACCTAATTCAATTCAAACACGCTCTGAATGCCTCTCAGATCTTTTGAAAAATGTTATCAATTCCATCTACCCTATTACTTTTTGCCCAAAAGGGGGGGCGAATAAGTGTATGGCAACACTCCAAGCTCTGAAAGCATCTGAGCATTAGAGACAAGAGTCCGAAAATCCGGCACACGTCCCAAAATTTCCCTTAAAGTTAATTAATAACTCATCTGCGTTTTGGCCTTTGAGAGGCGTCGATTTTTTGGGATATCGCTATCGTTCAGAGGTCGTTTTTGCTCACCGTACAAAGCGTATCGCCGGCCGTACATAAAAACCCCTTTAACTTATGATGAATTAGCGATCTCCTACGCTTTATGTCTCCCGCCTTATCTCCCCTTCGCCCACCCCGCCGGCCGTCAATATGAAGGAATTAATATGGTCGAAAAATTGTAGCTTCAGAGTGAGAAGTTGGAAATTTCGTCTCGTTAATTACATGCAAATGCTTTCCGGTTCGGCGTCGCGTTATTTCTGTTTAGCCGCTCGATATTATCGTGGTTACAATTACGATACAATTGTTCCGTATTAGACACAAAATAATTAGGACAAACTTTTGGAGATATCTAGCAAGCTATCGCTACCAGATAATCTTTGGATAAAAGTCAAGAAGAAAAACAAGCAGATTTGGAAAGCTAAGAGCCTTATGGAAAATAATATTTAATCCAAATAATGATGGATGATGTAAAGCGGAACGTTTTCAGGAGGGCACGTGGATGGGTAAGGGCACAGGTAGAGACGAGCGTGGTCAAGTATGATCTAGTTATTACGAATTCCAGTGTGAAAATAACGGTGATTACAAAATGGTTGCAGACAATTTAAATCTGTACAAGTTATGGGTGTTTCGTGTTTTTATATGGAACTTGAGTATCGTAAGTTCAGTTTCGGTATAAAAACGAATTTTTTGAAAAATTTATGTGTTATATTGGTATATTGGTGAAAAATATTAGCCATATACGAGTTCACATTTCCATGTTCAAAGTAAAAAAAGAGCTTTCTCAAGAAGAGCTTATTAAGCTTTTAAGTCTATGTCCAGCAGTGGACGGGAATAGGCTGATGATGATGATGAAGAAGAGCTTACTTTGGTTTTCAGGGGAGTTAAAATATTTTCTACATAGTATTAATTTTACTATAACAAAAATACTGTATACCTAATAGCAAAATTAATTGAATAAATCAATATACGAGAATAATTTAGGGAGTGTAAAAAGCACGCTCCACTTAGCACCAACACATCGGTCCGGCAAACTGGCCGACTCACGGCACCCCGTCTATGCCTCCTTGCAATCCTTAGCCCCTGATACGAGATGTTTTGATATCCCCCGACATTCATTTATAGCGTGGCGTCTATAGAAAAACATTGACGTAAAAACTGGGTTGGAAATTAGGGGGGGGTACCCCACCACCACAAATTTGGAAAGGTTGGCAACCGCTGTCGAAGTGACCGCTGAGTAGGGTCGGCATTATGTGGATAACGTCGTTATATGTTGATCAATTTTAATGCGTACGGTACGCATGAAAAATGTTTGCGAGCACAGTGCCTACTTTTTGCTTGTATTTTGATAGGTCATATTAAATAGATTGTTTTCAAACGAAGCTTTGTTCTGTGGTTTGCAAAAAAATCACATACGAACATGGTTTTGTTTCTAATGATTGTTAAATACGGTTAGTTGCTGAAAACAAAGGCAATTTTCATGTCCTTGGCCCGCTACGGCGACGTATAAAAAATTACTTACAATGACGTGTTGAAATATATCGTCATTGTAGTCATAGTACGAGTCTTTGTTTATTTTTTTTACAATCCAGATTAAATTCAAGAAATCTATATGTTTATAAAAAACCTATTTAAACTCTCATTTATAATATTTTTTTAAATCTGTCAGAGATATTACATTTTTAATGTAGTTTTAATTGCGCTGATCACATAATAAACCGCCCTATTTTGCTAAAACCGAAGCCTTGGGACACGAGGCATTCCAGCGTAGCAAATTCGCAGTGTAACCTCACAGGACCCGCATGGGCGAAAGAAAAACATTCGTCTTCGTGTCGCTAATTTGTGCCTCTCTTAATTACCGGAGACGTGGGGACCGAGCCGGGACGCGAGCGGAACGCAGTCGCTTGGATGCGGTATACTTTATAATAAAAGTGATAAATTAATGAATGAATGAACGAAATAATAAGCTAATGAAAGAATGAACAAACGAGAGAATGAATGAACGAATAAACGAGCAAATGAATAAATGGACATATGAAAAATAAATTAAATAATTTAGTGCATATAAAATTTTAAATCAACTATGCTAATAGTCGCAATTATTTTGTATTAGTATCATTGGAGATTAGAAAATGACTGATATTTGGACGATAATTTAGGACAAAAATATATAATCATCTACCTATAATAACAATGAGTTATTAATCATGTGACTTTCTTGATATTTTCCTATTTTAATAACGGATTATGAAACCTTAGCAATTAATTTGAAGTTAATAATCGAAAATTAATTTTCAAAAACCCATTTATTATTATAATTGTTGAATCAAATTATATCCGAAATGATTTTTAAATTGTATATAATTAAGGTTTTATATACCTACAAATATATGGACGGATTGGTTAGTTATGGTACATAATTAATGTATAAATATTTAAATAACAAACAAAGAACATAATTAAAATAAATAAAATAAATAATATATCTTTAATCATTATCCTGAATTCTTCATGATTTTTCTGTTGGACGCGAGTTTTTTCTTAAAACGAAACTATTAGGGTCAAAGTTTGTCACGATGGCTAAGCGCGGGTTGGCAGACTTAACACGCCTTCAAGATCATTAAAAAATAGTCGTCATTTATCATTATAGCAAGTGATATTTTATGTTGAATATTACTAGCGGATAACGTAACATCACGCCTGTACTTCCGTAAAGAGATATTCAGAGGAGATAAGTACACTCCCACGATTCACCAGTTATGTTACTCATCGCACTCTGGAATAAGGGACAAAAAACAAACCTGACCTATTACCATACAGTGGGCACTAACGGGAATTTCAAGTTGGAAAGATCCAATAATACTCACCAATCATACCAATTTCAGTAATGCCCGATCTCGGGATCGAACCCAGGACCCCTTGGTAGACCTTCGTAGACCAATCAGACATTATTAGCTGTTAGGTTTTTGTACTAATTATCAATTGTTTTTTCCCTATGCCGTGCGTACTTTTTCAGCTTTTTTATTTCGCCACATCCATTTCTCTTACCACTCCCTGCGCTATCGTCCTATTATGGATTCTCTTTTCATTAGCAACGGGAGTTCGGGGTGTGTCTTCAAGGGTTAAAGCGTTTGTGCCATACTTTGTGTTTTATTTCGTTTATTTATTCACGTTAATGTACCTAGCATCCCCTATGCGGGGGATGGCATTGGTTTGGATCTGTGTCGCAGCTAATTTTACTTCCAACCTGCTGTTAATGCACTGAACACGTTAATGATAATATACATATATGTAGGTATATATATACACATGTACAAATATGCACACACACACTTACAAAACGTATTTGTTTATTCTTTATTGTTTTATCTATATTATAGGTTCAAAGGATCAGTTTTTTGTGTTATTTCCCACTAATCATGTTAAATTATTGTCAATTTCCTATTCCATGTTAAATAGGACCAACCAGAGGTTAGTTATTATCGCGACTGTAACTTGGTGTGTCGTGTTCTAGTGCATCTTCCTGCCACTTTAGGCCCGACTGCAGTAGTGTCCGGGCCTACGGTAGTTATTCTGTTTCAGTCACATGTTGATTATACAGTGTTGCCACCTTTCATATTTCGTTACTGAATTGACAAAATATGGGGATAATGAAAATATTCGAAATTAGGAATTAAAAAAATTGACAAATTATGAGTAAAAAGGATACTGGATATTAATAAATTATTGATGATTTATTTAGTTGGGCAATAATAAAACGAATTTGCCAGCTGAGTAGTATTTAAATCACTTTTTTTATCTAATATTTGAGAACACATTTGCTAAAATGTTTTTACAAAACAAATATAATTTCTGCGTCCGATAAGTTATTACGATTTTAATATTATTTAATTTTTAAATTAGTAATTTTTGGTATAGAGTTAAGGAAAAATTGAAAATTCAAGAAGTTATAAATTTATATCTTTAAAAGGTAAATTAGATCCATAACGTTGAGGTCAAAAATACAACTTACCTCTAAGTAGTAATTCCTGATTTTCATAATTCGGTTTTATACCGTATTGATCTTAATATATTATTAATCACAGCAAAGTTTGTTTGTCAGTCCACTTTCACATCGAACATAGATACTAAAACCATTGTAGTTGCCAAAAATGTATTTACTAAGAAAAATCTATAAAAATATTTATAAAAATGAATGATACTATAATCAAAACAGGAAAAGGATATCATTAGGATAGTTTAGTGGAAAAACTCGAAGTTTGAAAACGAATGGAAGTTTAAAAAAAAAATTATTTCGGTCGAGCGTGAGCACGTTCGAAAAATCGCCTTCGTAACGAAACGCTCACGGCACGCTGTCGCGTCAGCCGCGCGAGACCAACTGAGGCGCAGATAAACACAATATTCGTCTTATCTCCAACATTTACATACGCGCGATCCCAAAATCATTTTCCCATACAAACGCAGGCTCCTTACACAAAATCATTTGCATAGCCAAAGAAATCATATGCAAATCGACGTAGTATTGTGCGTTTAAAAATATCGGGAATCGGCCTATCAATTCGTGAAAACAGGTTTAATATATGTGATCTGCTTTTGTACCATAGACGTGCAGATAGGATTAGGGTGAAGCGACCCCCCGGCCAAATGTCAGTGTCTCGTATTGATCTTTAACCCATTGTAAGGAAACGTATATCGGAAATGGATTTTTTATAATGCGTCCGCGCATTTAGATCACGTTTTTTTTCTTCATAGATCTTTTCACCAGTTCCTTAATCTGTTAGATTGAATTATTTGAATGGATCGTCGCAAATGCCTCTTGAGAAATTTTATTATAATCAGCAGTTTGGATCTGTGAATAGCTAATAGTTTGCAGTATTATTAATTATCGGTGAGTGGTATTAGAAAGAGTGCAGTGATAGTTTAGTGGGTTAGATTTCAACCTTCTGTTTTGGCAGGTTGACGTTCTTGGCGCATAAAGTTATTTGCGTCTTTAACATTTAATGTTCCTAATGGTAAAAGAGAAACATGATGAAAAAACTGACATGCGGCCGATTTCTCTATGACATTCTCAAGTAAAAGAGATTATATAGTCTGCTAAGTGTTGCCATTGTGGTAGATTATGGCTTTACGTCTTCTCATTTTAAGAAAAAGCTATGCCCAACATCGGAACGGTGAAAGGGTTCAAGGGTGATATGATTAAAGATAATCAATTTTTAACATTTGAGATATCTATATAATAATAATAATCGACCCTTTATAATTTCACTGTTGGAATATAGGTCTCCTCTTATATTGAGAGGGTTAAGGCCATAGACTCGCACGCTGGCCAAGTGCGGGTTGGCAGACTTCACACAGCTTAGAAAATAATTTCGTTTATAAATTCTAAGGTGTGCAGGTTTCCTCACGATGTTTTCCTTCACCGTTAGCAAGTGATATTTGAATTTAAAACGCACTTTTGTAAAGAAGTGCGTGCCATGGGTTTGAACCCGGCACCCCCGGAGTGAGGGGCTGAATTCTTAACCACTAGGCTATCACTGCTTACCAAAAGTTAAGAAGTCTCAACTTGTGTAGCTTTGAAGACATACGGTCTTAGTGTGGGCTTGATTCTGCTCATACTACCATCAACATCAACCTTTTTGTTGTTCCACTGCTGGACACAGACCTTCTCTCAGAATGAGAAAGATTAGTGAGATATGCCATAATGTTGGCCAAGGACGAATTTGCAAATTTCACACGCCTTAAAGCCCATTAATTAACATTGAGCTTCAAGGTGTGTAGATTTCCTTAAGATATTTTCGCTAACCGTTAAAGCAAGTTTATCTCAAAAACACGTAATTTCGTAAAGAAAGAGATGTGCTCGTGAATGAAGACTCTATGCTTTGGTTACCAAAACATCCAGACACATCTACTCGTTATGACGCAGCATGTAAATATTAATTTGGCTTACAAAATACGCATTACAAAATTTCCAAAACCCAAAACTCATTATTTCACAAATAGACCGTTAAATTGCAGTTCCATATTTAAACAGATGCAAGGTGAACATTAGCTCGAAGGAACTAACGTGTACAAGTGAAGCCTCAATTCCAACATTTGTTTCTTTTGTTTGATCGAGTTAAAATTATGTCAACTCATTTTTGAAATTAACGAGAGTATTGCTCAACTCACGTGTAAATTTTCTTAGTATTTCATGAGCTGTTTCATCGTTCCCATTATTCATTTCAGTGATGTGAATCATGGCTTGTGCTTATTGTAATCTATGACTCATCATTATCATTTTAACCCACAGATATCTACTGCTGGGCATGTCTATTATTATCAGACTGGATTTTCAAGGTATACTAATTGTTTTCTTCCCAGCTATTCTTTTTAAGGTCCATATCGTGTGTGTGTGTGTGTGTGTGTGTGTGTGTGTGTGTGTGTGTGTGTGTGATCATTTTTACATAGATGTATCAGAATGAAAATAGATTAAGCAATATTAAATATTGATATGTTCACCTGTATATAAGTTTCCTTCTGACAGAACGCTTGAAGAAACCACTGCATCCGTTGCAAGCCAAGATTCCATAGTGCTTCCCCGAGCTGGTGTCCCCGCAGACTACGCAAACTAGGCCTAAAGAAACAAATGCGCACCATCAGCAATATAAAGCATTTACCTTTAGCCCGTTCGTTGGACGGTACCTCTTGAGTTTGTGATGTAGAATGACACAGAAAATCTCCATACAAATTTATATGACGTATAAATACGTAGAAGTCCCATGATATTATACGTTTTAAAGACACCATGACAGAATCGTTTTATCGCGTCACCGTTTGCATATGTTCTGTCATAAAAGCGAAACTAATGCAAAAACAGAATGGACACAACGTATAATAACGTCCAACATGTATATACCTACGTTCTGGCACATTATATTATGTTAATGACAAGTAGTAGCATCACAACGTTGTTATGCGTCGAACGTGAAATAACGTTCTGTCACTTTTGGTGTTAAGATAACAATATCGTTTGAGCACAACGTATAATACCGACCAACGTATTTATACGTTTTGTCGTATCATAGAATGATGAAAAATAGTGCCTGTATCACAACGTGACTGTACGTCGTATAGGAATTAACATCTAATTTGTAATTATTTTTTGCTGTTACTCCTTTAACATGTATATTTCTATCTCGTTCTCCTTACCTGTCAGTTTTGTCCATAATCGATTAGATCGTTACTTTTGTATCTTAAAATACTATTTCTAACAACAACTTCTAGATATAAACATACTAAACGATTGTTAAGATGTTGGTTGCAACAGAACTGATGCCAACCTGTCTTACCCAAGTGGTTAGTTTTCTTGGTAGGTGGATCCGGTAGCCAGGGTCTGAGGGCTGGGGGCGCTAGAGCCGCGGCCACCAGCGCTGCCGATGTCGGTGGTGACCAACGGAGCGGGGAGGTGCTATCATCTGTTGAAATGAAAATAATTAAATGTAATTAATGCCATATTATTTTGGTTAGGATATTACAAATTATCTGTATTCAAAACGCAAAATTGTCAGACATTATATGGGCATTTTTACTAATTGTTGAAAAATAATTAGAATAAATGACTTATACACTTACATTACCCAATTGGGGAGATATATAAGAAAAGTAAGGAAGAAAAATATTTAAGATTTGTCCTATTCAAAGATTTTTTATTGTAACATTTTTATATACAAGACAGGTAGAAAATAAAATTTCAAAAACTTCGAACATGAAATCTTTCAAGATCCATGTGACATTTTACATGTATAACATTATTTGTTGATTAATGCGACAGTTTGAATTAGGCATAGGAAAAGCAAATAAATTTATTGAAATAAAAATATATACAATAAAAAATAAATCCTGCATTATCTTTATTACCATAAATTATACTAAACGTAACTTCACGCATATAATCTCCGAAAGGCTAGGCAGAGGAGCGTAGCATACTCCCACGTTTCACCAGTTACGTTTACGTTCCATTAAATAGACGGTGATCCTATTGCCATACTCCGGGCACAGGAGCTGATTCCAAGCCACAACTATATATTTCTACTAGAAAATCGATGTTAAAGAAAAAACAATATTAACCAATACGGAAAAGAACCCAAGACCTCACGATAAGCAGTTACACTTGCAACCACTTGACCAACGAGGCAGTCATAAACAATGAAAAGTCCTAAGATCAAAGAACTAAATTACTTTTCGCATTTAAATGGCAACTGAAGCCTCCAAGAGAAATTAGTCGTAATATTTCACCTTAGTGGAGCTAATAAAATAACAATTGTAAATCGCACCCTCTCTTACAAATCACTTTATTATAAATGTACTCTAGGGGTTGTTAATGCGTTTAAAATAAAAACTGTCTTGCGAAATGAACCTTATTCCCTTCAAATAAGGGCGTCGATAGGTTTGAATGCTTTAATATGCTAAAGCTATTAAGTAATTGGTGAGAGTCGTACGTTTAGCCCTTAAAATATGTACGAAGTATATCGAAATAAATTCGGCTGCTTAACAGCAATACTTATAACGTTTGCTGCCACAGATTGACTTCCAATAGCATTGGATAGATATTAATGACCTTCAGCAGTTGTGATGAACAACAAGAGGAAGAAAGAAATTATTATAGGAAATGACAAAGAGATGATGTTTATCGCGATGTTCATCTGATAGCTAATTATTACTTTATCAAGTACATAATATATACGAGTATATAATACGTAGGTACATAGATATTTCTTTAGTGTCACCTTCACCGCGAGTTCATTTATAGGTGCTAATAGGCATTGAGTCCATGCTTTATGTAAAATATACAATACTACATACAAATAGCGTTTATTACGAGGATATTGGAAATAAATAAAGGAATTCGTTACATTTGAATGGATAGCTCGCAAACCTAGTTAATGACAGACAGGGTATGTCCGTGACGTGCAGCCCTTATTCGATTACTCCCAAGCATTACAGAGCGCGGAAATTTCTAGAAATGTCACGTCTAACATTTTTAGAACTTTCCACGATGTCGGTTTAACCACACTATGTAAAAACATACAAAAGTTAAAAAAACATTTAGAAGTTGGAAAAAGGTATACACAATTGATTAAATAGTTTGACATTATATAAAAATATATATACTCTACTTGTATAAAAATGGTGCTTATAAGTCGTTTTTAAGAAATAAGTACAGGAGATTAGCACAAGACAGTTAAATTAAGAAAAAAACATCCGCCCGAACAGGGACTTGAACCCTGGACCCTTGGATTAAAAGTCCAATGCTCTACCAACTGAGCTATCCGGGCTACACAAATACTGTTGAAAGTGCCCCATTGGGTTGACCGATTGATTATAGCAAAGACGAGACGTTGATAGTAAAAATATAAGTTCAGGAAAGTTAGGCTCTTTCGGCCATTGGATAGAAAAACGCTAGTGAAAATTTCCCATTAACTCCTCTATGAACTTGCACTAGAGCGGGAGAAACCCGTACCCCGCTAAGAGACGTAAAACGACTTACGGTCACTACTGAAAGTAATATGATTCGACGTAAAAGTTATAAAACCTCATTATTAATCAACAAATAAACCATTTGAGAAAATTCGATTCCGAAATCATTATTATCACATTTTTCCTAAGTACGACTGCGATTTACAACAAAAACATTTTAATTGTATATTCTGTATCTATAGAGCATGCACTTGTATAATATAAAATTGTGTTGACGTAGTTAATAAATAAAAGGACACCTTCATCATCATCATCATCATCATCAGCCTATCTCAGTCCACTGCTGGACATAGGCCTCCCCAAAAGGGCGTTTATGCCCGTAATCTCCA
>DWMG01001162.1:0-16003 GCA_018244855.1 Elbella merops
CACGCACGCACGCACGCACGCACGCACGCACGCACGCACGCACGCACGCACGCACGCACGCACGCACGCACGCACGCGCGCACACACACACACACACACACACACAAAAGCAAGAAAACAAATCTGATGCCAAACAAAATCTGTAATTTAACTTTATATTAAGATTTGATGCTCTTGTTGGGCTTACATAAGCATTGGGAGGGCAAATTATTTGACATCAACAGTGGATTTATTCAAATGCACTCAGTCAGTATTATATAGATAATAATAGTAGAAAAGTTCCATCACTCATATACAGACTCACTTGATATAGTTGGCCTTCTTGTCTTCCTTCCAGTCTTTGTTTAGTTGATGGACCTTGCAGGCTGTGTACCGCTGTTCTCGCAGATCGAAAGCCTTGTGCACCTCGCTAAAGCCCCCCTTTCCAAGTAACATTAATAATAGATATCTGGAATTATACAGGGCAGACAGTTATTATATTGCTACTCTTATCAATAATGTACTGATAATTGACTGGCTGTCCATCTCAGACATGTTACATTTGCATTGTAACTTCTAAATGTTAATATTCTAGAGAATTCTAATTAATTTCCATTATACATGTGCCATAAAGTTTACCCAAACCCTAGATATAAAAGCATATCATTGGTCTCAAGCAGAGATATGTGAAATGGTACAGTTCTTACATAGGCTGAGTATGAGGGGCTTACTATCTTCAATCCTATACTAAATTACTTTTAATCTTCTACAGTAACAACCTAATACATTAACTGTGCATTTCACCTTTGTGTTTTAGACTAGCAGCACAAATTATCCACTAATTTTAACAAGATTCTTCAATAAACTTATGACAAGCTGACAAAATAATTGTTATTTAAGTACTTAGATAAACATGATATACAAAATATACTGTTACTCATAAAATTGCAATGTAATTAAGAACACAAGACCACCACATTGCATAAATTTGCCTAGCACTTGGTAAATAAAGGGCACTTCGCTTATCTATGGGCTATTGCGGAAGCCATAATTTTGATTTTACTTCTCACTAGATTAGAAATAGAATTTTGTTAGCCAGAATGGAGTAACCAACTGAAACCACTTAAATATTCTGTTGAGAATCTTTTAGTTTTAGCTTTCATGTTTATTGGTGCTTGTTGATACATTAAAATAAACATTAATATGTTTTGTATATATAAAATATTTGTATTAAACAAATCACTCAGTTGCTGAGTGTTCTTTATATGTGTCATTATAATCATGTTTTAATGCCCTTATATTTGTCCTCTATTTAAATTTTAATTACTCACCTTTCAGAGAGTACAGGATGCTGGGAAAACCGGCTTTGATCTTCATTATGTATCCTTTTAAGTTCTCTAATGTGTAGGTTTCTCTCTCTTTCTAACTTCTCCATCTCTAGCTGCAAGTCTGCATCCTCTTTTTTTAGTGCCAATTGTCTTAACTGTAAATTAAGAAGTACCAATATATTATGGGTGTCTGATGACACTAATGAAATGTTGTGAAAGTTTTGTGTGGTATGATTGATATTAATGGGTTAGTTGAGTTCGTGGACAAAACAATATGTGTTATTAATGTGTGTTACTGCTATGGTGAGGTGTGATCATGTTGTGGTATATAGTAACATATAATAATATAAGCATAAAAAAATAATCACCATAAGCCTAACCTTGAGTATCTCATCTGCTTCATAGTACTCCTGGCCTGTCATACTGGGCAGTGGGTCTGGTTTAAGAAAGGTGGGCGCGTCCGTGCCGTTGTGTAGCGGCTGCGGCTGCGGGGTGGACGGCGCCGACACGCTCGACGTGCGCTTCCCCCGCCCCCCTCCACCCTCGTTATTAGAAGGCCGTTTCTTAAACAACTGCTTTTTCTGACGATCTATTTCTTCTTTTTCGGCAGTGATTTCCTCCTGCCGCCTACAAACATATGTAAACAATAAGCTAAAATATTTTGTACACACATGAGTATCACTGTAGGTTTTATTATGTATTTATTAGCATATGTAGTTATGTCCAGTTACTCACGTTTTAAAGAATGATTGTTCTATTTATATTCCTTATTGATTAATTTTATCTCAAACAGAATTATTTCGATTTTCGTCTACATGGTGGATAGGAACATTATTTACAGAATTATTACAAACCTTGTTAGTTCTTGAAATGCATATCCATCAGTCCAATTCTCTTGAAAGGTAGCACCAACTCGCTGGGTGACAAACTGACCAAGCCTAAGCCTATTCTGCATGCACCTTTGTCTTGCTTCCTTTTTTTCAATGGTACTTTTTTCATTTAATAATTTCTTCACAACTTCTATACACTTATTAATGTGTGATTTATGTTGATCTATTACCTGTTACAAAGCAATAAAATCATACATGTATTAATTACAATATTATCAATGATAAATAAACAAAACTGTGAAAAGTTCATATAAATAAGTAAAAAAAAACATGTGCAACCTTGCACTGTGCTTGAACTTGATGTTTCAATTCTTCATTAGTCCGTGTTAATTCTTCTATTCTATTATTCCTTACTTCTAAATCAGAAGATGCTTGAGTTTCTAACTCTTGTATCCTCTGACACGTCAGTTCTGTTTGAATCTGCAGGCAAAAGTAATATGATACACTTGTGGTGTTGCTATTTCACAGCGGACCAGTGCACACTTCTTTCTTCAAGATATCTATACCTGTTTAACAGAAGTATGAGGTCGTGGTTGCGAGGCGGAACGTAAAAAGTCTGCTCCCGAAGGCAGTAGGGATGATGGTGACGGTGGGTACTATAAATACAATAATACAGGAAGTTAATTTAAATTAATATACATATATTTAACATTATCAAGTAAGAAATGATTTGTGACATTGTAACAAAACAATAAGAATGTTTCCTTTTCTCCAATCATTGATTTTGATAACATATACTGATAATTAAAATAATAAGACAGATAAGTTCTTCAAGTCACTTCCAGCATTGCACATTGAATAACTAAACATAACATCACACCTGTAATTACCAAAGAGGTTGGAAGAGGAGTGCAGTACTCTCCCATGTTTCACCAGTTACATTTGCGTTCCACGGAATAGGTAATGAGTCTATTGCTTGCTATACCACCACCATATATTGCTATGCCACCAGGGCACAGATCCAGGCTCCAAGTCATTACTAGAAATTCTAAATCAGAAAAATGCAACAGCGCCTGACCCGGGATTTGAACCCAGTACCTATCAATGGGCAATCGCATTTGCAACCACTTAGCCAATGAGGTGGTCAACAATTAAATAACTGTTTTCAAGATTAGTTTTAACTGCACCTACACAGCTATTGTTCAAATAACTATGGTAGACATTGCCTTGCTGCCGAAATCTCCTATACAGTACAGTACAAAGCAGGGTTCGAAAATTATACTTTTTTACTCCATGGCATGGTTGCTAGCCATTCAATACCCAATTGCTCATTACATCTTCCTCCTCACAGATAACAATGGCCTTGAAAATCGTCTACCAAATTGCACCAATGATCATCAGTTTTATTGATCAATGAGTTTATTGAAATTTTAAAATCCTTTGTATAATAACAGGATCAAACCACATGACATGCTCAGCCAGGACTCACAAGTCATTAACACACTTAAAGGAACAGATGAATAGCCAACCCACTTTTATAAAGGCTTGTACTATATTGCGAAGACCTATGTCAAGGGGCCTTAACAATAGGTTTAGTTATTTATAAAAGATATTATGTAATGGCAATTAACATTAAGAGCAACAAAATTGTCTTACTATGGGACAAGTTCTAATATTATCTTGAATAATTTTACCATAGGATAATTAGCGCCTTGGGGAGAAGGTGATTTGGCTCCAGTTAGCCGAACAGGGCTTGATGATGGGTGCTTATTAGTAAAGTATTCTCTTATATTCTTATCCGAGGAGTTGTGTCTCTGCTTGCCACCACCTCCTCCTCCGCCACCACCTATGCCTTCTTCACCTGCAAAATGTTTAATAAAGGCTTGTCATTGTAAAATAAAACAAGATGACAAAAGGTGTCTTATATGCACAAATTTTCTGAATTTCACCGATGATTGTAGTGTTTTATATAAAATCAAAAATATTTACTGGAAAACTTGCTTCAAAAAACATTACAAAGTAACTCTCACTAGCAATTAGACAAGTACCAGGACTGTGATAGGAAATTAAGTACTTGTATTTCACCACACTTTTTATAGCCACTTGCAACTCAAGTGAAGCCATCATCTATGAGTTGCAAAGGAAGTTTCAAAGTTGGCTCTGACAATAACTTTTGTGACATTGACATACACAAAGTGTGAATTACCTTTCCGTTTTCTTTTTCTTTCAGGCACAGTTATAGTTGGTGTGGCACCACTAGGGGGCACTAGGGCATTACCAGGTACAGTACTCGAGCCCCGCATAGCAGCAGATTTCTCTGGTGTTAAACCATCAACTTCTTTATCACTATGCGAAGACCCTGAAAGAGATATATTGTTAAGTGTTACGTACTCTCTATATAGCATAATATTTCTATACAAAAATAAAATAAAAACGAATATAAAAATAATGAAATGGCAGAAGACATTTTAGACACTTTAGAACCAGGTTGTTAACACATTTGAAACATCTATTAAAAGTTTATAGTCACTACTTGAATAGTGCGAAGCAAATGAAACCATGGATTTAAAATATAGGTTGCACTTATTAAAAATGACGAACTCACTTTTTGCCAAAGAACCGAGTAGAATGATGCGGTCAACGCTAATCCCACTATTATAGTCGTGCATTGTGTCACATAATACGCTCTAATCACAGAAGAATACATGGCACTTTCACAGGTCCTATCCGGCATCGTTCACAATAATGTGACGTCACATTCATTTTGTAGACAATTTTCCACACAAGTTTTTAAGTCTATCTAGAGTATCTAGTTCGTAAGGTTAGCATCGGCATCACGGCAGAACGCGAAGTAAACAATCGAAATCACTGATCACTTCACAACTTTTAACATCACTTTTATCACTAAATCACAATTTACCTGTGCTCATATTGGAGTCCTGATTATGTAGTGGCTGCCCCGTGTTGACAGTAGTTTGTGGTGCCATCTGAATTTGTGACCCAGCTGACATCTGTAAAGAAAGATGGCGTCTTTACATATGACTCGCCCACTTTATTTCAATTTTACTTGCAGTAACACTAATTTTAGCACTATACTGACTTTACTCACATTATTCTACACGTAAATGACACATATTAAGCATTTTCATTGAGTTTTTACGAAAATTATCCGAATAACCTAACAAATTTGACAAGTTGTAAACTCCAGCCGCGACTCGCGACAATCGGATACGCATCCGCGGGGAGCGGTGAACGCGGGGGGTGGAGAATGGAGATCGTCACGAAGTTTGCTCCGAATGTAATAATAATAATAATAACGTCGGGTAAGGCGCCATTTTACAAGGATACAAGGCCGAAAGCATTGTTTTTGAAAACTAGAAAATCTGTACTCAGCTATACTGTGATAAGTGAACAATTTAATACAAACCGATTTCGCAAGATCGACGTGAAAGGTTTAAGTTAGCATTCGTAGTGTATTTTCCGGTAGGTCAACAGCCCGTGATTTGTGATCGTGGTCGCCGACAACAAGCGAAAATTTTGCACAATTAAAAAGACATAGAAATAGCATGGTCTGTTAAGAAGCGATTGCACTTTTTGTGTTTAAGTATATCGCTAGAATAGTACTGTAAGTTAAACCGTTCACCGTTAATTGAAAGTACCTACAGGCCCGGTAGGTACAAAATCGACTTGACCGATTATTCCCGCAACGAGGTGCGGTGGCAACGGCGGGTGGCGGGCGGAATGCCACCGACCTGCGGCGAACGAGTACGTGATATCGGCGCTCGTGCCCCACAACAAACTGCTTACTGGACGTGTTACGTAGGCGTCTGTGCCGCGATGTACCAACATAAACACAGATAGGTGTACTCGTGTAACTAACTAAATATATATAAGCATGTATTCGGCCGAGCCGCGCGCGATAAACTTGTATACGCAAGGCAATACTGAATATTTTATTGCTACATGACTTGATTTTCATTCCTGAACATAGGGCTGAACTAGCTTGAGTAATATAAGTCGCGAAAGAGGATTTGTGTCACCGCATAAATACAATGCAACTGCACAACCAACATAGGTTAAGAATAAGTACTCTTACGTGAAAACAAGTTTCTTTTCAGAACCATATATCACTATATAACATCTACATATATAACATGTACGTAATTTAAGCAACAAGGCCGATTTTTCTTTCCTTCGGCGTTCTTGAAAATAATACACAATAAAATAAATTTTGGAACATACTTAAGCTCTTTCTTATGACATCGAAAAAGACTTTTCCCTTCGTCTTTTCGTGCCGGAATGAATACAGTTTCAGTAACATACCTACCTATTGTGTATAACGACACTGAAAAACTGGTGTTACAATAATTTAGTGTCTGTGTATTCTATTTTACAAAGAACAGTCGCAAAAATAAGTTTTTCAGTATCGTAGAACGATTGTAAGATAAACGCAATAGATACGAGGCTAGCCCACCTAAATCGATATCGCAAAAAATGCGTTGCTGTTGGAGCGGGTAATCCACTGGCCAATATTAGGTCTCGTTTCCTTGATGATATTCAAAGGGACGGAGGACTCGATAACGCTTATAACATTTATTACTTAACTTGTAACACATACGTACGAACTGTTACGACAAAACGTGTTAATGACTACTGCTGACAAAAGCAACAATGTTCCTAATGAATTTCTTTTACAATTTTAGACTGAACACAGTTCATTTATGGAATAAATGCAATATAAAAGCAAATAAATATCGTAATTGCATATAAATAAAGCACGCTCTATGAGTCACATTGAGACAACACAACATGGTTGGTGAAACATATCAAACAAGCATATTAGCATTATCGTCGTGGCGTTGCCGCTCTGAACTCCCTCCGGCGCCTCCTCCCCCTCCTCTCCTATTTCAAACAACCACCTCCTTGCCATTGCTACACTAGCAGCAAAATACGGCACACTTCGATTGAATCAAATTAATGATAAGAAAAATAACAGACCACGTGACAACGACACAAGTTAAAATTATATCAAAGCCTCACACATATTTCTGACAAGGCTAGCTGACGTAACTTGCAGATAACAGACACATTGGTAGAAATTGTCTATTTACACTTGAAAGACGATTTATTATTGTCGTTCTCACAGCGTTAAACGCGAGCTATGATACAAAAAGTTACATAGAATTCCAAGTGTTAATACAATCTTTGAATCAACCAATGATTTGCTTGCGCAGTGCTTATTGTTGTGTCTATTTTTAGCGCACCTCTAGCATCAGGCGAATGGAAAGTTAGCGAGCTGGCAACATAATATGTAGGTAGATAAATGCGCGTACATACATACATGGACACGCACATAAACACTACGGCGTCTACAGCACAAGCTTCTTACGTACGTTCCGAACGAATATTTGAATCCATGTCCAATCTGCCACAACGTCGTCCACCATCTTGAATAGCATTTACACGTTTAAGATAATGAATGGCATTAATAACAATTAACACGTTTGACTTCTTATTGAAAACCGCAAAGCCAAATTCAGTGTGACAGGCCGACGATATTGATATAGATTTGAATTTGTCCCTGCTGTGGATATATCTGTAAGTAAATACCTATTGATTCACAAACGTTTGATAACAATTTAGAGCTGAAGAACTCTGCGGCTGTTATTGATCACACCCCGCTCCCACCTCGCCTCACTAAACTGCCCAACTTATTTCATCTCAGATTACAATTCTAGGCTAACTTTGAATTTCCATCGTTCCTTTGTTGCTGCTAATTTTCCCGAAAAAAGTCAATTTTTAATTAAAGATGGTTGTTTTTCAACGAAATAGATCGACTTATTTGAAAAAGATTTATATAAGTTTAAACATTATATTGGTAGTGGCAACAACACTAATTTTCTTTCAAATTTTTCGTTCCTTCTTCGTTTCAGATTTTTTTTTATGATTGCGAAGATTTTTACATGGAAAGTGTACCGCTTTACACTACTTCGTATACAGTACAGTATCTTTTTTGTATGATGTTCCACATTAATAAATCAATTATTTAATCAATAATTGTGAGAGGTGTTATAACAAACACAAAAGGTGAATCACCAGCCAATCGATTTTTTATTTGTACTTTCATACGTCTAAAGCTAAATACAATACACCGTGTCGAGACTGAGGGTGTGCATTTTTGCGCCGCGGGAACCCGCGCTTCGACTCGTCTCTTGGAAGACAATCAATACTCAGTCACATCTCTGTCCCACATTAATTGTGGAAGCGCAGTCCCGCGGAGCCCGAAATCCCCTCTTCCGATGCGGTGTTCAGCCGCGTGCTGTTTAACCCAATTTTCTAGTCGAGGGGTGTGTAGGGAGCGAGGTGCAAGGGGGTAGCACTCGGCGGAAGTTCGGCCGCGAGTGTGCAGCGGCGACGGGCGCCGCGAGATTCGAACCCGAGCCTGCAATATTGATTATTTCTAGTGCCGACCGGTCTCCTTGTTACACAATCGCGTTCTCGGCTATGGCTCGTGTTACTTATCAATCCTACGCCAAAAAACAACGACGTAATTTCCACATAGGACATGCTACCTTTATAAATGACATATACGATAATTCTATTTACTGATCTTAAATTGTATTTGTATACCTCTAAAATAAGAGGAAATTGAATAAATCCTAACGATTTAAGGAAATTTCGAATAAAACAGGATGGACATCGACGTAACACAAATAATTAAATCGCGTCCACTGTTGGATATAGGCCCTCCAATGGCACGCCACTGAGCTCAATCTTCAACTCTTTGAATTCAACCACTGCCAGCCACTACGTATATCGTCACTCCACCTACCTGGAGGATCCTACGCTACGTTTGCCAAGTCGCGTTCTCCACTCCAGAACGCGTCTGCTCCAGCGGCTATCTGTTGTGCTACAGATGTGACCAGCCCAATAAATAAATGGCGAATAATAATCAAAAATTAAAATATCTAAATGCGGCTTCCACTATGCCATTAAGGTAAATATGACGTGTATAATGTATTATATGGAGGATTGTCTTAAAGTCCAAGGATTTTAATACAGCATAATATTTATATCAAGCCACGATATTAGAGTGATTACTCTTCAAGGTCGACAATATTATATAAGAGTGCCGTGTTTAGTTTGTGATACTCTGATAATTTGAACGTCAACAATACAACAATGTATAAAAACAGTATATCTGACTCAAGTCAACTCACGAAAATGATAAATTTCCAGTACACGTTAACTGTGTGTTAATGTTAACGGTAACTTGTAAAACTCAAATTATTATGAAATTAAAAAAAGTCGCATAATAAAAATAGAGATCGGGCATCTTGGGATCCGAGGAGATCCTGAGGGGACATAGAACGAGAACGGTCACCAGTGTGTTTCTGCAGAGATCTCGGAGTCTCGTGCGAAGTCACCAAGCGAAGCGGACGCATTTTGAATAGAAATATCACGTAATCTGATTAGGAGCTACAGTTAGATGTTTAGATACCAGCAAATATTACGGGCTTACATATAAACCCTATTTATAAACACAACAACACACAATCATAACACTGGTTGGACGCTATAGCGTCTAGAAGCGTTTAGAAGTGTGCGCTTTGTGTACTTCAGACACGTGTCGTGTGTCTCTTTTAGTATCTGTGTAATTGTCGACGATGTAACTACGCAATAAATTACGAAGTCAGAACGGTTCAATAAAATAGATTTTAATGGAGTAACCGAGTGCTTCGAAGATTTTAACTTTTAAAGTAAATATGTGATCGGTTTGTAATCTACCCAAAGTGTACAGATTGAAGATATTACATCAGCAATGTAATTTATACGGTACTGTCCATTACGAGATAAGACGCGATGTGATTAAGTTCAGTGTTATGATGACTGAATAGCCTTATACAATTTAGTTTACTATTTATTTATCCCGTTGCCTTTGAAAACAGAGATTTAATGATCGCAATAAAGTTATAACGCAAAGTTGGCCACTTTCCTAAGCGAGCGTAGCGAGCATGCGCAGCGTTCCATTCACAAGCAGTGACGTGACGCGCTAAACCGGTACGAATGTCTTGCACGCTCTATTTACCACCGCTCGCCCGTTACTTCTCGATATCCCGGCGTTTAATGAGATAGTTATTATGATATTAGATACAATATTAGATATTTAACACAGCAATAATAAAGCGGACAGGAACACCGGCAGCGGCGGGCGCAGTGGGTCAGGCGAGTCGGCTCAGGCGGACCTTGCAATGTCGCGGCGTGACGCTCAGCTGACGCGCGCCGGGCCGCCGCCGCCCGCCGCCCCGCGTTCATTGCCTCCGCGGCACTCGTGCCGAGTGGACGTATCGTATGCTATGTTCAACATTTCATTCGTAGCCACGAATTTACACACGATATTCGACTCACGAAGACTATAAAATTTAGACAGCCAGCGACGCTCTCGGATGTGTACCGTATTGTGACCTGCGACCAAACGTTTCGATGTGATTGTGACTCGCGTAAAATAATGAATGCTGAAGTGCGGTGACGACCGGTGCGAAAGGTCGGCTTGTGTAAAAATAACTGCGGAACCGGGCAGCTAAGCAGCGGAATGAGGTTTGACGGCCCGCCATAGCCGAGGCGGGGCGAGCCCGTGTGCGCCATGTTATAATTTCCCTTCGCGTTCAATGTGCAAACCGACTGACTGAACACTGCGCTGTGCCTACTTCTCTCTCTCTCAATGCCGCAAAAGCGTGCCTGTTGTACGAGACGAGTGGTTCATCCCGGTCCGTGGTCTCTTCTAACGACCGGCTACATGTTTCACATATATAAATTTAGTGAGTTTACGCGCTGACTTGTAAAAAGTTCATCGGTGTACAGTTAAATATTTCATGCACTTTTTACTAACCATTTAATACATTTATTGGTGGATTTGAATTTTATCGACAAGTTTCATCTGATTATATTATTACACAATTGTAACAAAAGCAGCTAGCTAGCTAAGCATTTGTTATTGGGGGACAATAATTGACTGTAAAATTTCAACATTTAAAAATTCCATTAAACCAAAATCTAGAACAATTTAGTTTACAAACAAACAATCGTACTTCCATTCGCAAGTAGATATCGGGATTTCGATTTTTGGAAAAGTTATCAGGGTGAAGGCTAACATCAAGTAAAGGTATGGCAGCATAAAGCAGTGACGGGGCCAGTTAAATGAATTTATGTGTTAAGCCCGGGCGGATAGTGACGGCGGCCGGGGCCGGCGCCGCGGGGCGATAGGTGTCGCTGACCCCGCGGCCCCGCGCGCTCGCCTGCGCTCGCCGAGGCCGCCGCTCCGACCGGCACACTTTTCTGTCCGATTAACACTTACCACACATATCTGCACACATTACAATAACACAGTTCATGAAAAAACACTCAGTAAGCGACCTTGGCACTGGTGATTTGCATAATTTATGGACTTTTTCACTCATTACGCTTAATAGGTACCATCTAAAAAATATACATTATTAAATATTCGAAATTTAATCTTAACGTCGAGTAAGCGTTTGAGTCGCGTTGCTATTTTCAGATTTCTATTCGTGGAACGTGTTATGTTTACGTTACGCGATGTCGAACGAAATATCTCGTAATGTATACACAAACTACCGCGCGAGTTCTCCTACATATCACAGGAATTTAAGTACATCTCGAAATTACGCAAATAAGTGCGAATAATGAATTCCGTAGCACCGGTAAGGAGGAACATCATATCGCGAGGTAAATCGATAGCATTCAATAGTGTTGCGGAGAAAAGCCTAATCGGCATCAAGGTGAGTGCGCTATAAGCGTGCCACGACACCACAATGGTCTATTATTAGCGCATGCCATCATGCAAATGTTTGTCGCACTCCGCACACTCCGCGGCGTGCGAGTGCGCCCGAACGCCGCCCTCGCGCCCGACTGCATCATACGTCAATCTCATGGCGATGCACATTCTTAACTATATTACTCTACTAAATATCGAGTATGCCAAATCATATGGAAAGGATTCAACTCACCATCTTGAAATCGGGCACTCGTTGAGTTTCTAATAGTATCTCTCCTGCGCTCACCTGTAAACACCCGATCAAAGCGCTCAAGTCAACTAAGTTTTTGCAGAGCCCTCTCAGTGAGTTTAATATAACAATTTGGTAAAACTACTTCCATACAAATACTTCGTTCCACACATGGCAAAGAATCAGTTATATCAACATAATAATATGACGTTAGTCGTGATAATAGCATTTCTCAATATTTATCAAACAATAGAAAACGGACCTGACTAACAAACGGTAGCTAGAAATAACAAGGCAAATGACTATTTTCAAATCACGCTCTCAATGCTCTCTGATTGCTATAAATTATTTTCTTCAATGAGTAAATCTATATTGAAAAACGATGTAGGCGCGTTGAGGTGTTGTTTTTTTCACTGTGCTCAGTCAGACAGAGAGAGCACTAATCCGTTTGTAGGAAGGTTGCTTATAAACATTCATTTACCGACGGACTATTTACGTCTGTCCGCCATCTTGTCGTCTAATCACGAAATGGGGAGTTTAGTCTCGTGCTGATGGACCTAATGCCAGATAAAGAAGGAAGGTTTACTTGATATTATAGACATATTTGGACGACTGAATGAATCGCTCACTTTAAATAAACTCAACATAATATTTACTCACTCAAAACCGTTCCGGTGAGCGACAAATGGGACGTGATCGATAAACTAGATCATTCGAATGACCAATAGAACAAAACAACGACGTATAAAACCGATGCCCCGGCGCGGCAAAATGACGCGTCAATAAGACGAGCGAGGGAGGCCGCCGGAGGGGCGGGAGCGCGGGAGCGGACGGAGGCGAGACACATAATGGAATTACATATCTACCACATCACTTACTTGGCCGAGAGCACAATGTACGCGTATAAATATGTACACAGGCGCATCGGCGAGCAGCATAGCGCGGCTCAGGTGGGCGCGCTGGAGCCGCGCTATCGCCGGAGATCACGTGATTAGCTCGCTGCCATCGGCTTACCTCTGCCCGCATTTCACATCCACACGTTATAACACATTCTCACTTTCTTCGCTCTTTCATTCAAACTACAGTTTCAGAACTGTTACTTATTCTATTTCACTCTTCTAACACCTTATTACCAGAGGAAAAATGTACTGAAAATTATCATTTTAATTTTATTTCAGGGACTAATAGAACGTCAAGTAACTCACGACAGTACAAGTTTGACATGTTAAAATAGATTGGCAGCGTTCCATCAATGGCATATCAATAAAGCGATACGACAACATATCGAAGCGCACACAACGATTTTATATAATAGGATTACTCGCGTTTCCATTAATTGAGACGGCGTGCAGCCATTTTCTTTTGTACACGTAAGCGTGAGGCGGCGCGGTGACGTAGCCCAGTGATACATAGCAACGAGTGCGCCGCCGACACTCGGACGAGCGCAGGAAGCGCGCCGCCGAACAAAAGAGCCCCCTATCGCAAACATCGCGCTCGCTCACCGCATGTGAGATCGCGGACCAAATCAATCTGCCTCCATTTATCATCGTTATTATTTAATGAATCACTTAAAACACAAATCCCAATACAGTGCAACTATATCGCAGACGATTCTTCGTTATCTAACGTACCTATGACCTTGGTACTTGCCATATCTGTAAGAAAGAAACGTCTCACCGCCGATATCAAAACACCTAACCGTGTCTGAAGTAAACTTGTGCTGTGTTAATTGACACGCTACATTCGTTAATACTTGTACCCGCTTTAACATAATGATAAAAATGTTAAAAATAAAACATCGAGCACGTTCAACGATACTAAGTACTCGTTAATGAAGTTCAATGCGAATGTCCTGTACTTATTCATAAAGCACAATATGCGAACGTTACATAAATATATGATTAGTACAAACAGTGAAACAGGAAAATATATTTGGTCAAAACAATGACGATGCGAACGTTTTAGTACTAGTCAGTTACACAAGCAACTTGTGACAGATATGGATTTATGATAATCATTATCCAAGCGAGTTGGTGGGCGCGCACGATTACGACTACTAACTGAGTGGCGCGCGATAAGTCAACGTATCATAATGATTACGTGTTTTACACTGCTATCATAAAATAAATATGTAATATTGAATATGTATTAAATTTTTTCATTAATCATATAACCCTATTTCATTTTCCTAACCGTACGGTATATAGATCGATATTACTCTCACACACACAAATCTCTGCAATCTGGTCCTGACAACGAAAGGCATGACACAAATATTGGTCCCCGTTGGATACAAATATCGGTCCTAGATCTATACTATACATAATATGTAAGGGAACTGACCTTGGCGCCCAGAAAGCGAGCTTCCAGCAGTTCCTGCTTACGAGGATCGAGCGCCGCCTGGAAGTGCTCCATCTTGACGCCAGCGCCTGCAAAAAAACTTGTATAAGCTTTTAGCAAACTGAACGTTTTATCCTTTATCAAACACTGTTTTTGAGACTAGCCAAAAAGTGCAATGAATTTTAAAACCAATAAACAAGAACTATCGTTGAATTTAAGTGACAAATCGAATGCGTATTTTGCTAAAGATGAATCAATGCCATTAATTACGGCCCTCCAAGAAGAATTTCAATTGCAAATTAACAATAATCTAACAGAACTTGCTACCAGATATGGAACAACAGTATATGTAGTATTTATAGGATACCTTGATGTTGTTGTTCTTGTATTTATAGGATACCTTGATCTTGTTGATGTTGATGTTCAACACTTTTGTGACGTACTTAGTAATCATCGACCAATTGTCGCAGTTATAACGTCAGAGGCATCGTATGTTACTTTTACAGAAGTCACTATTTATTTGTTGAATTTAAATGTCTCAATTTAAAAAGAAATCCTGAAGTTTTAATCTTTAAGTCAAAGAAATATAATAAAAGATAAACTAACAATCATCTTTTGATTAAAAATTCTGAATATTTTATTTTGATTGGTCCATACATATTTATTTCACAACTTCTCACATTTTATTTGATTGTACCGTAAAAGCACCTTATTTACGGTTTCGTTATTCGCGTTTTCAGATCCTGTATTCGCGGCTAAAAATATCTTATCCGCGGATGCAATCGGTAAACAAAAAAGGATTCGGTGTCTTTTATTAACCCGCCGTTTTAGTAATGGCCGGTACTGACTGTTGGAAATGATGAAGAATCCATACAAATTCAAAATGCACCTGTAGTTATTGTTGAAATTGCAAAGGGTATAGGGCGAGATGCCTTCAAACAGATAGAATCAACCGACATTCAGGAGTTGCTTGGTTCGCAAGATGACAACCGAAACCGTCTTGGGGGAAATGTTAACTCCGCATTACACTGAAAAAGAGACTTCAATGTGCACTGATAACATGACCTTGAATTTAAAATCTTGAGTAAAGGCTTAGGAATGGCTAATGAACTGTGTGATTATTTTATGAAAATTGATCCGTCTATGGAAAGGTGTCTTATTTTTAAAAAGAAAATTTTTAGCGCTACTTCTGAATATCAATCTCAATTTAAACATCTTTTAAAAGAGGCGAAGCAAGAGACAATTACAAAATTCTTTAAAGATTTGTCTAAAATTGACAATAAATGGCATTTTTTGGAAACTTGTAACGTTTCCCCTATGATTCTATTCTAATTACCATTCCATAATCGCGGTTTCTGTATTCGCGGCATATTTATGGAACGTATCCCCTGCGAATAAGGAGCTTTTACTGTATTTAAATATCGTCATTTATTTCATATGATTGCTCTACTCTCTTTGATTTAAGCAGGAAATACACACACAGTTATGAAAACTTAAATTGAGC
>DWMG01001163.1:0-16002 GCA_018244855.1 Elbella merops
AGTGTTATTTGTCTAATTATATGTGCGGAAATGTATTACCTAATTGCCGAATGTTTTAATCAAAATTCTGAACAAATGTAACCGTTACTGCATCCCATTAGGCCGGAGGGGCACAAGTCGACACTAAAATGTATTTTTCTTCGTTCCCCAACGCGACGAGGCAGTGACACGTCCATGACGTATAGAAAGCGCATTGGCGATGACGTCCGATCTATAAATCATATTTTGGGAACGGCAATCGTCCGTCCTCCCGGCTGCCTCGTGACTTTCCTCGTTTTTTGTCTGCCTTCGCAACCGTTAGCGTCGCTTATAGAAGTTGACGTGGCTGACTCGTGATTTCATACGTATCTGTGTGCGTTAAGAACGAGATAAACTAGTTTGTAATTGTACTATTTACTGTTTTCAGAGTATGCGTACTTACACATATTATGTAACATGGGATTACATGCGTGATGTTACGTTTTATAACAAACGTAACATCACATCTGTAATCTCTAAACGGGTAGGCAAAGGAGTAGAGTACCCTCCCTACCTATACGTGATTATATAATGTGGCGGCTTAATTCACGTATTTTTTCCGGATAGCTCGATTTGTTAGAAATTCTTAAGTTTTAGTTAACAGTATTAAAATTGATTTTTTTTTATAAATTTAGCTAGTCAACCGCCACACTGGTCATATGCTTGTAACTGATCGACTCCTTAAGACATTAGGAATACACAGACAATATATGACAGGATTTAAAGGAAAGCTCTTTTAACGCCAATTCGAATCGTAGCATGTCGTAGTGTTATTGATATATTTATGTAACTTAGAAGGAAGCTCATTCCCTTTTATTAGCACACGTTTGGAATGTAGCAACATTATTTCTTTTGTAACGTAGCTACTTTTAGAAAAAATTAACGACTATTTATTTGGATATATTTGAAGAAATGTAAATTGAGACACATATACTTCTCAGTCAATAAAAACAAAACACAAATAACCATCAAGTCAGCGTGCTCTCCCATTATAATATTCAAATCGCAGCGCTGGAAAAATACTTATTTGGATACGTTACACGCACCACCCGTTAGCCTATTGAATGGTAACATTTATCATCGGAATCCTATAAAAAGTAAACCGGAACTAATCTCGCTCCCTCAGAACCCTCTTCTAATCTGCATACGCCAAGGAAAATAATTTCACGCCCTCGCCACACGGAGATGATGCCCTCTTGTATTCGTTTTTCGAAAATATCGCCTTCAGCTTATTTATAAATATATTCTTATATGCATTCTTAATCATTAGGGTTAAAAGTCAAAAACATTTTGTTTTTCTTGGACTTTTTTCTTTTCTGCCTATGCTCATCATACTAACGTTTGACGTTATGTACTTTACTCGTAGGTTAAAATGTTATATGTGAAAAAACGCAAACATGTTCCTAAGTTTCGGTGATTTGATATTTATACTCATGAAAGAGGTATTGGATATATTTGTGGTCATTTACATATTAAGTTTTATTAATATGAGATAAAGTTTCTACTAAATTACCTAAATTTTACATAACAATAGAACGTGCAAATGTACCTTCTGTACTGTATAATATAAAAATATGGATGTTTAAAAAAATTCCCACCTATTCGGTTTATGAGTCGGGAGTCCAGATCTGCACCCGGCGAATGGCAATAGGCTCACAACCTATTCCATTGTGGGATGTAGAGGTAACTAGTGAAACATGGGAGTGTAATATACTTCTCTGTCTACCTCTTTGGGGTGTGTAGGCGTGATGTTATGTTCTTAAAACTAAATGACTGTTTAAAAAAAAGTGAGGACTTTCAAACAGTCTCGCTGCTATTTTATAGGTAAAATATCGTAACAAAACTCGCATAAAGAGCGCAATGTGTGTAGTGGATGCTGGGCCGTCGTTATTGATACACGGAAAAGATTTCTCTTTGATAGTTGCGGTCGGTACGTTTTGACGCCTCGCCTCCTCAACACATTCGCTAGTGATGTACCCGTGTTATGATATCGATAATAATATATATTTTCATTTAACTACTGTTATAATATGTCTCGTGTGTGTTATTGTGCGTCTTCGCCGATCTCCCTACGATCAGCGGGAACTGAAGATGAAGGACCTCGTAAAGTTCGGAAACTAGGCGGGCCATCCAGATAACCACACTTGAGTTATGTCCTTACATATATAATCATACCTATATATCAAATACCTATATATCATATATATATATATATATTTAAATTATGTGGAAAATGTTATTTAATTTTAATTATGTAAGAAGTGTGCGTCAGTAATAGTCGAGTTTTGTAATTCAGCCCATCATTGCGAAGCTCCTGTAATAATGATGTATAAATAATAATGTACTATATAGACATTATATGTATATATGATAATTAAGCCGCAATTTATTTTCTTATCTTTTAAAATAAGCATCGATATTGCAGCTGACAGCGCTAGAAATCGGATAAGGCCGCATGAACCTCCCCACACGGCATCACATTTATTGATGGACTTTGGAACTTTCCAATATTACGGCTACCCACTTTACATGTCTCGCGGATAGTTTTTATTACGATTTCGCATTTGCCGCCTGCCGTGTGACCAAACTTTAACCCTTATGGAAATGAAAAATAATATTCTTGTATTTTTCAATAGGAATAAAGGTACACGTATCAAGAAAATAACAACTACCTTCGTGAGGTATATAAGTATAAAGATATTTATACTTATATGCCTTGGATTGGCACTTGGTGTTCTCTGTCTATCCTGTAAGTAGGAGGCTGGCGTGACCTATCTCGAAAATATAATACATAAGGAAACATTTATTTTATACAAAGTTTATGAACAATATCGGGACCCACTATCACACGTGGCTTCCGGCAGCCAAAGATGATCGACCATTGCTGTTGCACTTTGGTACTTAATCTTACTATGTTTCCGACAGATCAGGCCACTGAAGTGGAAATGTTACAATTATTATGTCTGTCATATTATGATTGTTAACGAAATTTATGTAAATAAAAAAAAATAATGATTTATGAATGTGGCATCACAGCTTTATATTTTTAGATATTTTAAAATTGCATTTAAACATTTTTATGCTACCTTCATACATTTTTTTGTCGAATTTAAATATTTGAATGTCACATTTAAACATTTTAATATCGCATTTAAACATTTTAATGACACATTTAAACATTTTAATGTCACATTTAAACACTTCAAAGTCAGATTCAAACATTTACGCCTACACTATATTAATACCACATTTACGCCCTACTTTAAAACACGAAATGGATAGTTTTTCAGCAACACTTATCAGCGAGTGGCAATATTTTCCATCCGAACCGTATGTCATTTTTATGTGGCCACTTTTCGACAATATATTCCTTTCTATTGTCGCAAAGGTGCTCATAGGGATAAGGGCCTTAATATACGATTATAGGTGACATTCACTATTGTGCTTGACCTATTCGCTAAGTTATTGCCGATATCGCCAGAGATAGCCTAATATCGTGCCATTATGCTTTTACGACGCCTGCTCCCATATCATCTATTTTTATCAAACTCCATTCTAGATCTATTTGGTTTTAACGATGATAATTAACGGCAAGTTCTCGCGTTGCATCGTTTAATGTATTATAGAATTTTAAACTTAATTTTAAACTTAATTTCACTTATTTTGCACTTTATGCTTAAAATGGTTTAAGTTTCTACTTAGATTTTAGATACATACTAACATAAATTATAATTAACAGACTACTCAGAAATTAATCAATCAGAACTCTGGATTAGTTAAACAGCAAGGAATAAAGGGTTTTATTTTTCAAAAGCAGTACTAGCAATAAGTGACCATGCTTAATACATATGCAAGTATTGAGCAAAACTCGTTGAAACTGTAGTTATCTATTAAAGTCGGAGCAAAAACGTCAACACTGAGGATATGCAAACGGAGTGCGGCTATTATGAAAGTAGCGAATAGCGAGTTCTAAAAAATATCCTTATCCAAAGAACACATAAAAAGCAGACATCGTTTTTCTTTTAAAAAACTCTCTCATTTGCCTATCAATAGTGGTTGGAGCAGATCTGACCGTAATAAATGTCATACTTTATGGCACTTAGGAAAATATGCAAGGGAACCGTTTTTACTTTTTTAGCCGGTGACCGGGGACCGCCGCGCCGAATTACGCACATACTCTGGACGCTCGTTTCCTGGGGAGGTTTTAAAATTTCTTCAATTGATGGCTTCGCAGACAATACAGTGTCTCATATAGTGGCTAAAGTCAGGAAACATATTATTGTATTCAATGATTTTATCATTTTTTGTTTTAATGATTTAGCGTTTCAGAGTTTGATTGTGATTTTTTTGTTTTTACCGTTTTAAAACTGAATATTAGCACGTGAGGTATAATATTTTGGAACCCGGGTATTAGGTGGAAAAATGACTTAAAAAACGACGACGATCAGATTATATTGTAATGTATTGTTATTTCTGTAATATGAATGTTAAATACATAAGTTTTTTTTTTGTAAGCGAAGAGAGCGGTAAGCAACCGGGTAGCAGTCGACTGTAGAATAGGACTGTTCATGATACTCCAGTTAGTATAAGTCGTTAATAAGACCATTAGTTACTGTTAAACTAATCACAGGACGTCAGGAATAGGCATATTTCATATTTAGTGGATATCATCAACCCGAATCATCAACAGCTAATAATACCTACTTACTTAATACTTACTTCTCGTGGCAGAATATATACGAGTACGTTGCTACTTTTGAAGACTAACATAAGATTATCGTCTCTATGACTGGCAAACCCAACCTTCAACTGAAACATAATTTTTTATAAGTAGTAAAATCGCTTCACGATTGAAATATGTGAAGTGTTGGTAATTCCCAATCCGAATCGTTTACATGTTTGTCACTTTAAATTGTTACAGGAACATTACATAAAATAATAAAAAAACGCTTGACTATGGCAACACCACCAATTTTAACCGCAAGGAAATAGGTCTTGCCTATTTCACGATATGGTCAGTTATGCTGCCCAGCAACACTAACGTAGATGTGTGACTGACCGCCGACCAAACAGGTCAGTCATAGATAATACTAACTGGTAGCGACAGACCATGGAGTTTATGTGGGTTGGTTAGGGTGTTTATAAGACGGGAGACACATTATAATCTTCATTAAACCTTATATCGCGTTCCACTGCTGGATAGTCTATTCTCAATATGAGAGGCTATAGTCTACCACGCTGGCTAAGTATGAGTTGGGAGACTGGATAATATCTATTTCTTATCTGTACAGGCAAATGTAGTGTAGGACGCTCTCCAGTCCGGTGCGATGACGATCTGCGAAAGGCTGCAGGCTGATGCTGGATGCGACAAGCAGAAGACAAGGTGTGACAATGGAGGCCTATAATCAGCATTGCACTGAGATAAATGATGAATGAACGAATGAAAAATGTATGATAAGTAGATTAGTTGCAGTACAAACTCATTATAAGACAAAATTATTCACATGAGCTAAACACGTCGCCCCCGAGCGCGTCTCGTTCGAGTGCATCAAGCGCTCTTTAATCTAACGTTATTAATTTGCGCGGCGGCCTCGCGCTCGCTGCATTTTAGCGAAATTCAGACCAACGTGAATACATTCGCTTCACACTTGAGTAATCTTATCTTATTAACGACAATGGCAGCGCGTAATCTGATGCGGTGTGCGGTGCCACGGCGGGCGCGGTCCCGCTAGCTTCGATTTAGGTAACTGAGCGTTCACTAAATACCTATTTTATTAGTACTGTAACATCTCGCCTGTATTTTACCGAAGGGATAGGCAAAGGCATGCAGTAGACCCCCGTTTAGCCAATTTTGTTATAAATCTCCTGGAACAGCGGGTGAACCTATTAACATACATCAGTACATACATACATCATTAGGTACTAAATGTGTCTAATATATGGTAATCACAACTAAACAGTTATATAGTACAATTATTTAGTACTTAATAGTCACAGCTAAATAATTGTATATGAAGTGTGTGAGAATGCTTTGCCAACAACGTGCTTCTATGAGGAAGGTAATGAATGAAGAAGCACATCAGCTGTAAGGATAGAGATATATGACAATCGGTGCTGTCTGCTTGTAAAAATATAAAATTAATAACAATATTGTTCTCTCTGCCTACTTCCCAATTGACCTGGCATGACGATATAACAACAATAAAACTTTAATTCAATGCAAAACAAATCGCGGCCCGTACAAGGAGAAGTTCTGTGTAACTGTATTAAAAACATCGATCAAGATTTGGGATTTGTGACGAGTGAACCGGTAATCAATCAAAGCTTACGTAGATTCCAGGAACCATCGCTACGATTTCTCCGATTGTACGTGTCTATTGCATAATCACGCGGATTTGTTGGCCGGAGTGAAATAATCGCAATTTTCATTGTGTGCTTTGTTTTTTGTTTATGCAAAATATGCGGAGTAAAGCGTACTTTGGTATATAATTAGGGTCTTTCTCAGTTGTTATTTCCTTGGAAATATTATGCCTATATTTTGTCTTTTTAAATGTTCAAATTCTGTTAAAAATGATATTTGTAATTGTGATTTTTTACCTTTTGGTTTAATGTTTTTGCATCTATGGTTCATTTGAATCAACAGTCTGAATTTAGTTTTTATACTAAGCAATTATAGTAATTGTTAAACTAGTAGTTTTGATTTAAGTCGAAGATCTATTCTTCGAAGACCTAGAGCTTGAAATCACGAATACCATCTGTACCACGTTGTTTGTGATTTAAGCTGCCAAAAAGAAGCGTAGTAAGGGAACCTACACCCTTTACAGTTCTCTATAATATTCACCAAGGCTGGCAGAGTCTATCAAACCGTTCGGTCTCTGGAAAATGCTATGGTGTTAAATTCTTGTACCTAATATGAGAAGGCCCGTAACCAACAGTGGCTCTTGAAGTTTTCCTCATGTCAGGCTAAAGATCCGAGGTAAAAATTTACAAATTAGATTACCTGTGTTACAATAGTTAGGTACATTTAATATTTCAAGATATATGTATTATCTCTTTACATTGTGTAATGAATAGAATATAGTCAAATGAAATGGAATATTTAAACAAAATAGAATATAACAGAACGGAATAAAATGGACTGGAATAGATTATTTGCTCATTATTACTTGCAATTTTAATCACTTAAATAAATAATTTAATCATACATAGATATAGAAACCAAAGGATATAAGTTACAATTAAATTCGTACAATAAACCAACCAACCAATTCCAGACCACACTTTCGAAGAAGTCGATCACATTCTCATGCACACGCGCGTTTCTTTACGTTCGACAAAGGCTTTTGAAATGCGGTGAGATTATTCGACAAAATATTTGCCAGCGGGCGAGTGTGGGTGCCCGATAAAAATATTCTATTTATTATGAGAGCAGCGCCCGGGCACATTCAAAACGCTTGACGCGTTGACATTCGACATCGGAGGCTCCCGAACACGTCTGCGGGCTCCAGGGCTGCTTCCAAGATAATTTCAAAAGAAAATTCATTGAAATCCTAATTCTTAAGAAATTAAGCTGAGAAAATATGCTTATTGATGGCACGGTCTACAAATTATTGATATGAGTCCGCAAAGGATATCAAATTCATATAAAAAACCCTGGCCAGTATTTTTTTTAAAAGGTGTGTTAGACTGTTAGTCAACTGTTGATAACAAAACTGTTAGTCTCATTACTTTATTACATCAGAACTTACATGAACTTCGTTTAATATAAAACATAATATTCTTATAGGGAGTTTTGTATGCATTTGTTTTTTTTTCATTCGTTTTATAATCCTCATCAGCACTACATCAGCCTTTGTTTTTCCAATTGTGAACATAGGCTTGTTTCAAAATGTGTCACATCACTTGGTTATCAAATTAAGTCTATGTGCTCATTTAAGTTGCTATGAAACATGGTTTAATCAATAATTTAAAAAAATTCAAATATCACAATGACGTGGTTTTATAGGTTCTTCTTATATGTATTAACACAGTTGGTATTTAGAAAAGCAAACATCTATTTACTTTGAATGTATCTACTTCCTCATTTTATTATTTATGTATCAACATCCGGTCACTCGTAGGGTAGGTAGAGACGGTTTACCAAGCCGACGTGTTTGTTAATTTATTTATTTAGTAATTACCAAAATGAGGGTAACGCTGTTTAGCTGGCAACCCTATAATAATTTCGCGGGATCACGCGTCGCCCCCGTCAATATGTGTAAAGTCAATACTTGCGAGTGTGAATAATTTTTCATCTACGCCGTATTCCCATTATGTGTCGCGCTCACTATCAGCCTCGTCACATTTCACGTCTCGGGTTACATACATCGCCAAATATCAGATAGTGTACTTTCAAGTTGTGCTTCGATGATAAATGCAAGCTTGTGAATGTACATATATACGTTATGTCACTTGTGTCATGACACGGTAATCAATAGAGTAAATTAAAAAAAAATCATATTCAATAGACTAGGTGTCTTTTAAATGAAGTTTTTTATTTGAAAAGTATTATGCTATTAAAATATCGAAAATTATTACTGTTACCGCCTACCGCCAATAATTTTGCAAAGGTTGATTATACAACCAGGCATTAAGTCCGTCTGTTGTTCAACCTACCTATATTTTAAGTGTTACAATAAATAATATATAAATAAATATATCCGATGAATGTTATGGTAATTGTAAGCTCAAAGTTGTTATAGCAGTTCTCAACCAGTATATTACAGTGTCAATGAATAACGCAATTGGTAATTATCAAACTCTTCTGAACCGTTACAAAAACTTGTTCCCGACTATTTTGTTTGCTTTTTTAAAAAATCATTCAAAAGGCAGGTCCTTCGCCTTTACATCTGTTTTTAGACGATTTTTTGAAGAAAAAAACAAGAAACTCCATCAACACTCCTAAAAGATGCCTGTGTAAACGAACCGGTAGGCGTAGCTCCTACGTGGCACTATTCAAAATAAAAGTATCATTCATTCGACATTGCGGTCAGTATGGACCAAGCCGCCACTGATGTCAATGGGGCTTTGACTTCAAAGCTTCACGGAATAACTGGCAACACCGGGAGATTGTAAAATAAACTGCGCAAGGGAAGAGTGCAAAATAAATGCACCAACACCGCATTACACAGCCACTGGATCAAAAGACAGACCGAGCGTAAAGTGAGGAAAACTGAAAAAAAGCAATAAAGGAGCCCCCGCCAGGGCTGAGACAAGTCCTATTCTGGGATCTTAGATTAGACGAAGCGGGTACACCGGGTCTGCTCCTCTGTGCAGTCACTGACCCGCTTTCCGCAAGCTACAGTGCACAGCTTATAACAACAATGATGTAACAAGCTACTTTATCCAACATAATTTTATCTCAGTATTAAAGCGACTTTTTTAATACACTAACTTCAGGTGTAACCCCTTTTTTCGCGCCCTAAACCGTCCAGTGCTGAGTCGGACTTGAAAAAATTCCGCTTTTCATCCTTTCATCCTTTGGCGGCGTTAAACTAAATGATTCTGTTTATAAACTTTGAATGGGCAGAAGCGTGCTCCACAGTTAATTCTCAGATTGCTCCGGTTGGCTGTGTCAATATGGGCCGACACTTTGAAGGGAGAGACAGATGATTTTTACATCAAAAGCAGCGCGGCTTGAATCACACCTCGTAAACAGCGCGCGGCAAACAGATATTCACTCCTGATGTGTGACTGAGTAGTCACACAGATAACTACGAGTACAAAAGGTACGTACTTACGTTTATTCCACGTGTTATGATACTACAGTTCGTGGGCGTTGAATATAAAGGCCGTCTGTAAGCTTTTATGAAAACATTAAAGCTCATATACTTAATTAAAATTTAAAATATTTGAGGATTTCAAGTATTGTGATATACGTTTGGTTGTTTGTCATAAACGTAACCAAATAAACGAAGCTAAGATGTTTTTGTTACATTCAGTCGTGAGATTCTAATTAGATTTAAGTTCTTCAGATTTTCATTAGGGGACAGTTTTTGGAACTAATTAATGCTTATCACTATTATCGTCATAATTTAGGTATTCGTAATTAAACATACCTTCCTATGTGTTGCAAGTTTCGTTTATTCTATATGTGTACATATATTTATTAGGTACCTATGGAAGGTCTCGTTGGTCGAGTAGTTGTAACCGTTATTGCAGATCGAGAGATCTTGGGTTCGAAGTCCGGGTCGGGTGCTATTAGATTTTTCTGATTTAGATTTTCTCGTGGAAATTTCTAGTAATAGCTAACAGTCTGAATCTATGCCCGGTGATTGACAATAGGCTCACCACCTATTGCATCGTGGGACATACACGTGGGTGAAACGTAGGAGTGTACCTACTACATTCCCCTGCTTACCCCTTCCGCGAATACAGACTTAATGTTACATTAGAATTACTACCTATTCAAAATTAACATGTACCTGTTGGTTATATATCGTTTAACTTTTAGCTTAACCTAAACTTAGAGAATCTGAATGTAAATTAATTAGAACATTACAGGTACGTACCCACGTGCACGCTCGAACACGCTGCGACCTGAGTAGGTACGTAGCTAGGCGCTTTACGTTGTTCACAAATTAAATTTCATATTCGCTATTAATGCATAAAACGTGGGCCGGATTTTGTGGGGTCGCTCCAAACACCGCTGGTTACAATATTTACTGCACTTTAGAAGCAATAGTGCAAAGCTAACCTCATTATTGGCCGCGGTCACCTCGGAGTGCTGTACGCTCGTTATTCCTTTGTTTTGCTATCCAGATTTCGGCTGTTCAACATGGCGGGCATAAATCGTTGGACGCTCTCGTGTAATGAACACTTTCTACCTGCGTTTAATGGTATGTAAATTAGTTTTATACTATCCAATTATTGTTATTATTGAATTATATCGCATTTGCTTACGGAGTAGACAGGGGACAATGAGTGTCAAATATTTTGATCCTTATAGACTCGAGGCGCATTTTGTGGGTTTAAAATATTTCTATATGAAATTGTATAAATTTTTTTTCTATGTATTTAAAAAATATCTACTAATTTACATGTAGCCAGCGTGGCAGCCTGTGGCTTAAATCCTTCTTACTCGGAGAGAAGACATGTATCCAACAGACGGCAAAGGGTTGATTGTTTGAAGAGTTTTATTGAGTTATTAGTATCACTGTTATAGAATTAATTCAACGAGGATACCAATAAATATGGGCCGTAAAATTTCACGGCGCGGATTACACTGGACAGTGGGTGCTGTCGCTGGAGTTACGGTTTTAATACAAAAATAAAGTTGCGCTGCGCGGGGACGCAGCGTTGGGCGATTTATAGCCGACCGGCGACCATTCGTTCGCGATACTTGTGCTTGATTGTGAAATCTCTATTAGACTTAATAAATACATACATACATATCTTCACACCATTCCCTTATGGGGCAGGCAAAGAGCAATAATAAATGATCCATTTATTAATGTTTTGTAAGGTGTTTGAAGTCTTCCAACCCGCATTTGGATAGTGTGGCCGGTTTTGGTTTGTAACATTCATTCTGGAAGGAGATCCATGTATAATAGTGGAGCGATAAAAGAATTGATGGTGCTGATATTACATTTTTTTTAAACTTCTTTTGTACTGGAACGTTGATAATAATGATGATGCGGTGTGGTTTATTCAATATAAGTATTTATATTAGGTTACGTACATTTTAAAAGGAAAGTACTAATTATCAGGTACTCCAAGAATCTCACGTTGATGAGATTTCTCTCAACTCTGAAGCAATTAAACCTCCTACTCTTTTCTGATGTGGATTGATGAAGTGAAGTGTTGTTACTACTATATTTAAACAAATGAGCAATAAAGGCAGATCATACATTGACACATTTTAAATACTTATAATAATTAAGGAAATCGACGAGTGATAACAAAACAACTCAATATCCAAATAAAATAAAATAAAATCTCGATAAATTTAATGAAAAAATAAGTTAAAAAAAATAATATTACTCCTGTTGTAATAATAAAATAAGTAAATAAAAACCTGCTAGGCGTAGTATCCGAACAACGAATTGGTACGAAGATCTAAGCGCCTTACTAAGTTTAGGAGCAACGATATTACATTGTACACAATTTTGAAACGTCGGCCCTGTAAGGGACACGGGCGCTGGGTCAATGGGTAAATCGTTGTCGATTGTATAGAAATACGGCTTTATTATTTTACTTTATAAGCTTACACGAAATATATCCTGTTAGCGTTTGTTTAAAACAACATTTAACGTATACCAAATGTAGGCATTTGTTTACATTACTGTGTTATGGGGCTTTATCAAATGAGAGTTTTTAAAAATGGAACACGGTTTCTTTATTATAGACTATATATACAACTTTTTTAGATTAAGGTTATACTAATGGATTGTAATAAGCATTAAGTCCAGACAGCCATTTAAATGTCAGTTTAATTTGCAGTGGAATTTTAATCAGGCACTTCATGACGATGTATTATTTTGCTTATAATGCCTGAACACCTGTATACGTTAAATATTTTAATGAATATTGCAATTTTATATCGCAGAAGTACCAATGGATTAAATAGTATGTTATGCAATGAGGCCTGTAGCTTTCCTCATAGCCAGACCCTTACATTTATTACTTTGGTTAAGTAAATTTAAATGCATTGTAAGTCTTTCCGAATTTTGAGAACTTGAAAAAGGTCCTTATCACTTTGAAATTGGAGATGTAAATAAAAACTAATTTAAATGTAGGTATTTTTAATCTTAATATTGTTGTTGGTTACCGTTTCAAGATTATAGTGCTACGTGTTTAGCTAAAATAGCTTTTATGCTTAAAATTAGGTTTCAAGTAAGAAATAAAGTAATATCTACAATTTTTTTTATATTCTATTAATAACGTAACATCAGACTGTAATTCCCGAAGAGGAGCATAGAGGAGTGTAGTAGGTACCTATACTGCATCGTAACATCACGCCTGTAATCCCCGATGGTGTAAGCAAAGGAGTGTAGTACACTCTCACCTTTCACGAGGTCGTGGTGAGCATATTGCCATACGCCGGGCACAGATCCAGTCTCTGAGTCACTACTAGAAATTCTGAATTAGAAAAATCCAATAGTTCCCGACCTGTGGTTTGGACCCAGGACCTCCCGATCGGCGGTGGCAGTTGCAACCACTCGACCAACGGGGCAACGAGGTTTTTTCGTAACTTTCATTTTAACTACGTGCCAGACTAATCCAATCGGAATACTAACCAATAACCTTATTAATGTCTGATCCTAACTAAATTAACTGACGCTCATAGTCCTATGCCTGCAGTTCAAATGAAGGTCGGTTACGCAGTCTACAGTCAGCAGCGTCAAACTGACTACTGGCTGCTCATTTACTACTTTTTTCAATTAAAAAAAAACTATCCCACAAGGACCAGTGTACATACGTGTGTATTCATGTATGTATATGATACGTTTGCGTGTGTGCGTCATTTATTATCTAGTTGAGCGTTATCAAAAGTGTGATATGTAGTAATGAGTGGCTGGTACAAGTAAAACGGTTTATCTCGTACCTGGATATACGAACATCTAAGCGTTGTGAAATCTCAGCGCAGATAACAGAACGCTCGATTAATTTGTTTGTATGTTGATAGTGAGATTTAAAGATTATCTGACGAGTGAAATATTCCGCCGTTTTAATGTCGCACAGATTATGTTAAGGGGACGACATTTTTTACAGATGTACTGAGGCATATAATTAAATTATGCAGTGGCCTCAATTTATTTCTGTTAAAGGTTTCGAAAGACGGTTTTTTAACTTAACCTAGCACAGCTTTAAAGTTTTGAGCTGTTTATTTTCATTATTTTATTTAACAATAGTTCCACATTTGACTGTAATGTCACTTGATGTTAAGCGTGGTGCAGCCTCATCTAATCAGATGAGATCCTTCTCATTAATAGGAGTCATTAGTGGAAGTTAATAAGACTATAAGTGTGTATTAAATAGTAGTAAGACCACGGGAATTGGACATTGGAACAATTGGTAACATTTGACCAATTAGCATTAATAATATCTTAGAATAAGTCGATTTAGTGTTAGTTACTGTCTGTCTTATTCGAATCAAAGACAATTCACCTGATCGACTGATATGAAGTACATGAAACCTGAACATGAAGCCATTTATAACTGTATACAGCTATGTAAGTGATTTTAAATTTATTCCAAATATACAATTATCTAATAACTGTTTAAGACTTAACTGTTGTCTAACTTTAACTACTTTAACTGTTGTTTACCTTAGAATTTAAAAAAAATATTTTCTAAGGTGTTTGAAATCTACCAATCCGCACTTGGTCAGCGTGGCGGACTATGGCCTTAACCCTCTCGTTATGAGAGGAGACCCATATTCTAACAGTGGGATGATAAATTAGTCGATTATTATTATTATAACTGTTTTTTTATAACAATTACCTATTTACTTCTATTACTTCAAAGAATTGTTTATGAAACTTGAAAATCTAATTCAGACACATAAATTATGTATTATTGAAATAAATTACGTAAATACTCCCAAAACTACTGCAAAACGACAGTATGTACATATATTTGTTATTAAGATGCACTATTTTATACCAATCCTCTGAGAAGTAATACAAATTGTTTGCCAAGATTTGTTTTTCTGTTGCTCGTCCAGTGGTATAGAACGTACGTTTTGGCTCAGTGCCTGGAACTGGCTACGTGTATTGAATAGTCCTCAGATTGTAGGTATGTGTATATGTCATAAGGCAGATCAACACCAGCCCTTTTTTAAATGCTAGGTACTATAGCCTATTTTGGTTAATTAAATTTTCATCTAAATCTACGTATACCCGAAGGCTGCACGCGTCTTCAACTTCCTTATAACAAAACGAATTTATATATCTTTATACAGCTTAAATAATTGCACATGATAAATAAAAAACAATTTTTATTGCAATATTTTACAAAAAATCCAAAAAAAGAGAGGAAAGAAAAAGGGGAAAGAGAATCATTCACAAGTCCTACAGCATCGCTATACATACAATACAAAAAAATACAAGTAATTGAATACTAATTGACTTCGTATGTAATGTAACATGTAAGTAGGTAAGATACTCCCTTTAACGACATGGTATTAGACACTACTATCAAAGAAGGCAGCAAATTTAAAAACACGTAATTAGTGTTCGTATAAATAATGATAAGGACGTCCTCTCTTTCGAGTTTTTCAAACACCACACGTGACATGTTATTATCAGGGAGATTTATCATTGATAATGATTGTAATATTCTCGATCTCGTCTTGTGTCTTTAAGTATATGCTTGCATTTATTTTCCTCCGGTTTATGTACAGTTTCATTTACTGATAACAGTAAATTGATGATGTCAGGTTATTAAATTGCATGTTAGTTTTTAATTATACCCCCTAAACTACGCTCGCTCACAAGTGTTTTATTATCTATGTAGTCCTGTCACTATCAAAAAGTATTAAAAAAATAATACTTTCAATTTATTAAAACATCTACCTAACTCAAATATTTCATATGTAATATTGGTGTAAATACAGTGTTACCATTTTATATAAAGCTTGCAAATTTTATTTTCTTTCAGTTAATGTACAGTTTCATTTTCTGATAAGAATAAATTGATGATGCCAGGTTCATCTTCAACATAAGCCTGTTTTATTTAATATAACATCACGCCTGTATTTCCTCGGATTATGAGTAGGCAGAGAAGTGTTCCACGTTTCACTAGTTAGGTTATACGCCCTTTCGAATAAGGGATGGATTTGTTGCCTTTTGTTTAAACACTTTTTAATATCCATATGCTCGAATTTGTCTACTGTCTAAACTGATGGAAAGCGAGATAGCGTAGAAAAAGTGAAACTATGTACAACAGGGCTTTGCCTACTCCTTGGAGTAAATACAGGCGTGATGTTATGTTGTGGTGCTG
>DWMG01001164.1:0-15998 GCA_018244855.1 Elbella merops
ACTGAAAAATATGCGGTATAAATTATAGTCAGATGTATGGCGCGAGACCGCTACTTTTTGCGTAGAAACTCTCTCAAATTGGTTTACGATAATGATATTTCAGCTGATATGAGGAAGGCTGACTTATTGTAATTTAATATCGTAAATGGATCTCGGGCTATTTTGAAGAACAACTTTTTGATAATATAAATGTGTCTTAGTTATAACAGTTATATTATAAGTATATAGGTTTTGTTGTAACTGATTGTTGTTTTAGTTGTTTTATAATAAAAAAATAAAAATAAAGAGTATAAATTCATATTTGTTGAACATTTTCATTTAATTGTTCATTATACACTAAGACCTAATGTTCTTTAAATAGAACAAAAATATCTATATTTTCGTTTAGTGCAAATGAATGTGTATTTATGTACAAATCATGTTTGTTTTATCAAAATTTCACCGTACAATCTAAAACAGTTTAATTTGATGTGAAATGTTCAGGACTAAGTGATGATGTTTATTTTGATCTTTTAGTAGCACTTTCGGTCATAAAGGCATAATCAACCAGATAATCCCAGGACATAATTATGAACGCCATTTTGTTCTTTAGGTAGGAACATGGGACTTAGGCGGATATATCTAAGTCTTATTACGTACCGTAGGTACTTACTTATCTTCTGAGAAGAATTGAAATATAACCATCTTGGCAATTTCCGCCATTTCTTAATCATGAGCACCTTTACCATTAAGCTAAATAAAATGTTCAGTGTATTTCTCGTAAATTTTTGAAGCTTCAAGTGCGCTGTAATTATACGGCCAATTAAAAATGGCAGTCGAGGCAACTATAATAATAACAATTAAGAGAGTCTTGCCCGTTGTTAACTCCGGGAGATAACACAGGGTCAGATTACGTAAATCTATGCAAATTTGGCTGGAAACCGAGCGGTGGAGCTCACTCGGCAACGGACTGGTTTCACTGTCACCGAGTCCGTTATCATGACTGTATTCGCATGTTATAGCTGATTTAATCTTGTTAAAAGTCAAGAGTCACTTTTGTATCCATGAAAAAGTCCTGAAATCGTTCTGGAAGTTTCATTCGTTTTTTTATTGGATTATATAAGAATTATTGTCATGCCATTGCATGCTAAGTGGCATGACAAAATGACAACAAGGAAATGTATCCCATTCTAAGGGTACAATGTATAGGGAGATTATAAAAATAATAAGCGAATAAAGCAAAAATAATAAGCGAATCTAAGGTTACCATCCGAATAATGTAGCCTGCCATTGATATAAATTTCTAAAGCAGGCAGTTTATCCATTACGATAATTAAATATAATTGCTGTATATTTTATCAAGTAATTTATTTCAACTTAGTTTCGCTGCCGATCTTGATTATCGTAATTTAAAATTTTATTTTACATGTGAATCCTAAGGCTATCATCACAAGATATAAAGACTGGCCTTAATCCTCTCATTCTGAGAGGAGACTCGAGTCCAAAGGTAGAATCATAAAAGAGTCAGAAAAAAATTATATGAAGCAAAGAATATAAAATCGTTTATCGCTTATCAGCCCGCAGTGGCGCACGCCAGTAATAGGGGGTAATTTGAGTCTCGATTCTGGCAACCCTCAAAATGGCAAGCGCGTGAAAATATTTCTCGTTGGTTGCGTAAATACAAGGGTTATTAGATTTAATTATTCGGTACAATTAGACTAATTTTGCAAAATTTAACATAATTTTGCCTTCGCGTGTGATAAATGTAACTAACAGAAAACGTAAAGAATTTACGTTTATAGACGTTTGTTTTTGTTTATTTTATTTAAAATTTGTGTTTATTTAAAATTTGTGTTCATGATTCCATGACTGTTTCCTATCTAAGAAACCAGTATTACATTTTGAATATACTAAGAATTATATATTTAGATACTACCTACATTAAATATATATCTGCAGTAGGTATATGTACTCTATTTTACTATTTACGATATTAAGTTACGACGTACATAATAATAATAATAATAGATAATTATCGACCCATTATAATTCCACTGTTGGAATATGGGTCTTCTCTCATATTGAGAGGGTTAAGGCCATAGTCTGCCACACTGACCAAGTGCGGGTTGGTAGACTTCACACACCTTAGATTTTTTTTTATAATTTCTATGATGTGTAGGTTTTCTCACGATGTTTACCTTCACCGTTAGCAAGTGATATTTAAATATAAAACGCACTTTTGTAAAGAGGTACGCGCCATGGTTATGAACCCGGCACCCCCGGTGTGAGGGGCTCAATTCTTAACCACTAGGCTATCACGACGTACATGAAATTAATATTTTTGTACTTCGCCGTTCTTTTCGTGGTTCATATACCTAACACAATTTTTATATGTTCTTGTATGTACAGTTATATACGATACATAGATGTAAATTTCTTATTAAATTCCCAGTACACATCATGTTTGTGTCGTATCCTAATAAAAAAAAAATCACCTGAGTTAAAACATTGCAACATTTTTACAATATCGTGAACTTTCGTTAAATATAAAATGTATAAAGCAATAATACAGAGTCGACCCTACGAATAATTTGAGAAGGGGAACGACTTTCCTCGTGAGATCTCTTGTTTATGGACTTGGGTTTCGTGGTTACTCTAAAGGGGAATGTCTTTATTTGATAGCAAAAAGGATCATAGTAGCCGGGTGTGCAGTAAGGCTGTAAGGCACAACGTGACCTATTAGGTACAATACCTATGGGAATCATACACGAAAAAATTCGATTTATAGGAATACGTATGTCTTTTATAAGTATATTTTTTTTTCGTTGCTATACAGGTTAGTGTGGTGCGCAGTGTACAAAATTATAATAAATGAAACAATATTGTCACTCAATAATATGTTAAGTCATATAACTATATGCTTTTAATTAGGCTTTAACTGGTTGATGGGGGAATCAAAAGTGTCTGAAACCGGCGTGCACGTATGTGGGTCATGAATGTAGAAGAAGCACGGCATGTCTGGGATAGAGATATTTTTCACTTGGTTCTCTCTGCCGTGACGGACTTGATGTAAAGATATAATAATTATATCGTCTGAGCTCGGTGTCAAATTCATAGGATAGAGATCTGCCTCAATGTAAGGATGCTCGATCAAAGTTATAGTGTTTTTTAATAAATCTCTAACTGAAGTACATAGAATTGCTGTTCTTTTTAATTGATTTTCTAGTAACTTTTAATCTAAAGAGTGTGTGTATTGTAAACCTAGGTGATACATTTTCCTTATGTGTTTAAATCTGATACCTTTTTTGTTTGATTTGTAGTGGAATAGGCATATAACTTAATTAAATATAAAACTAAGAAATATTACTGAATTTTCTAATACTTATGTTAGCATTCTCCTGTGCTTATGGTTCATTGAGGCTGGGGGCCCCCTTCGGTTAGGGGTCCGTGGGGTTTTGCCCGTCCTGCCACCCCGTAGATACGGATAACTGAATATAATGCATCCAGAATTACGATAATAGGTACAACATTAACACAAAAATTATTTTCTTGTGATGTACATCTTTCATATAGGATGTATTGGCTATTTATTTAGCTACGACATTGCTGTCTTATATTTAGGCATTAGATATATTTAATTATCTGACTCTCCACGGGCCCATTCAATACGAACTGGTTGATAAGACTATCCAAATGTCAAGGCTGTTAACTTACGGTAAATTATACAAATACAAATGATTTATTGCAACAAAAATGCATATATAAAGGTTTTACAATTTAAATGGGTCCGTCATATTTGGCTATAGTCAGCATGTACTTATTATAAATTCTCGAATGTCGTTTTATTATTATGTTAATAATCTAATTATACTGGTGCAGGGTTTTTAAATATGTGAAATTTGTTAGAATTATTGCGAGTTTCTGTGACCTCCAAAACAGGAGCAACTGGTACCAGGTGTATTGAGAAAATAATGGGAGATTTACTTATTGACAAACTCAAGCCGTGAGGTAAATAACGTACCAAATAAAACTCAAACGCTCAACCCAGTCTTTATCAAAGAAGAAGATAAATTATCTTGAAATATTTTATATCATACATAAATAATCTTCACACTAGGATCCTAGCGGGGTAGGCAGAGAGCACGAAGTTCAAAAACATCTACTCGTATCATTATGCCTGCCGTACTTTTACGAGTACATTCATCACGCTCTTCATACATGCATGCCAGTTTCAGACACTTCTAATGCAACGACCAGCAGAGCTTCACTTATTATAGTATTGTAATTATTGTAGTAGATACTGTTATAGTAAATCAGCTAAATTTTGGTATATTTTAAATTGAAAAAAAAAAATTACATAACCCTTGTCACTGTTAGAGGAGATGCGTGTTTAAGAGTGTAAAAATAAATAACCTTAAATTTACAAAAAGTCCATTAAAACACATCCATACGTTACGTTTATTTAAAACATTTCTTAATAATGCCCCTGTTCTAATTGCATCAGTCTCGATCGATAAAAGCTTATTTAAGTGAAATGCAAAGTTTCCTACTGTATCTCGTAAATTACACTTGCGGACATTATAATCGTCTCTGGTTAATTTCCTAATAAAATCTTGTACGTTCGAAGTAAGAACATTTACTATGGTTCTGATTAATGGTAGTTGATTGATTTTTTCTGTAGATTGATAAGTAAGTATCTATTAAAAGTACTAATAAAGCCGGTAACGTTGGTTATTTTAAAAGTAAATCTTTAGCAGGGCGACCTATCCGAACTTTGTCAATTTAATTGTCAATTTAAAACTTGGAAAATAAAATAGAGCGGCGATCTCTTCCGTAACATTTATATTACAGTACCTAACACATAACTCTTTAATTCAATTTCTGAGGAGTTTCTTGTCATTGAAAAATGACTTATGTAATATGTTCATAAGGATTTGTTCCGTTTATTGTTCCACTGTTGGATACGGGTTTCCTATCAGAATGAGATAATTAAAGTTAGTCTTAGATAAGATTTATCATAGATTTACCTAAGATTAGATATAGATTTGTCATAGGATTAGATTTATAGGTTTATTAATGTTGCATCTAAAATTTTTGGGATTGATTGTTAAACTTAACAACTACATATCTCTCTGGTTCTGAAAAAGTTAAAAATAAATGTGTATAAGGTATTTTTTTCGTCCTCCAGTATACAATGCGTATTTGTAAATGAGCTCAGAACTTATTTAATCCAGTTTCTCCCCTTGCGTCCGTATTCCCGGTGAATTATGAGGGACATTTTTCAGGGATTTGCTATTCCCAGCGCGAGATAGTTATAATGAGCCTGTTTGTGACGCCGAGCTAATATTGTTTGCAAAATTTAACATAAATTTCAATGTTATTTTGAAGAATTTATATAATTTACACTTAAACTAATTTGTAATGTAGTACAAGTAGGTGAATTAGTAGGCGATCTCCAAGCCGCATGCCCAGCGTGGAGATTACGAGCATAAACCCACTTTTGGGGAGGCCTATGTCCAGCAGTGGACTGAGATAGGCTGACGATGATGATGATGATGAGGTGAATTATGGTTATTGGGACGAACCCATGACAGGGAATTACTTGTTTGGGATTATGATTTTTAAATGGAATTATGTTAATACATGAATACACATATTACTCATATAGGCATATTACAACAGCACAGACTGCCTAGTTTTGAATCAGCTGTACATACATGAAGTTGTCAGCACATAAGAATTTAATGTCAATGATTTGCCTAACAGCCTGTTCAATAACCGCTCTTGAATCCTTCCAGTGTGACACATCGGTATCTAGTTTTTTTTTTAATTTTCGTGTTCTTGATTTCAAAGTACTTTTAGACATAACCAGATCATTGTAGTACATTTCTACGCTGTGTTACCGTATTGATGTTGGCTATTGTACGCGCGTGTCTATGAGTCAGCTGTTATTTTTTCAGAGCGAATCCGGGTGGTCTGCCATCATCGCGCTCACGCCGTCACTAATCGCTTGGACGCGCTGGCCACTGCCGGCAGCTTGATGTAATATTGATTGGAAACCACTAACTAGTCACGATAAAGTTATCTTCTTAAGCATGATAACACTCCTGTATTTCTGCAAGGAGGTAGCAGAGCCGTCCACTTCCACGTTTCAACTATTATGTTTCGTCCATGGAATAGGAGGCAAGAAAATTTCTATATACTGGGCACATATCTGGATTCCGTGCTACTATTGGGAATTTTAAGTTACAAAAACCAAATATTAGAAAAGGCCACAAGTGTGTCACGTTATAACGCCGTATATACACCATCCGAATAAAGAAATAATAATACGTATACTACAATGCGTGTAATAAAATCGTAGTGTTATATTATCGATTACCGTGTACCGTTTCTAATCGGCGGGCCCCGGTATGTCGGATTGAACTTTGCCATTGTTGTTCCCTCCACAGAATTAACTACGAATAGACATGCATATAGATTAAAACTCGAAATTAGAACTGTCGCATGTTATGTAGATATACTTATGATATGATAAAACGTGGGAGTGTATTGTACTCCTCTATTTACCTTCCCTTCGGCTATTACAAGCGTCGTGTTAAGTGTTACAATGAAATAATAAAGGAATGGAAAATATAAGATAAGTACTATAAACTCATACTCCCATCTTTCTCTCTCTCTTATATGAATGTCACATGATTTCATCCACTAGGAAATGGTTTCTGTTATTTAATATAACTAAAAATTAAGTATGTCTTAAAAAACAAATAAATTATTTCTCAATCTTTTATAGGATTGGAAGACGAGCTGAATTGTGAAACTGATTAATAAATGAAAAATATTTGACGAGACACCAGAATTTTTTTTATAAAACGTTTTAAGCATCGAAATACGATTAAATCCAAATAAATATTATTCGGGACTTGCGATAAATATAATTTGAAACTTCTATATAGACATCGCCTCGTTGTGTAACAATTTTGTAATGCTTTATGATAATGTATTTTTAATTTTAAGAATTCAATCATTTCTACTACATTTATAATATATGGTTCTCCCATATTGACCTACCGCTGGCGTCCATTACAATCTGTGGTGGTCTTCATTTTTAATTGTATATGATGGTCTATGACCTTGTCTATGGTGTGCAAGTCATGATTATGATTGGTGCTTTGACAGCGGCTAATTCACGCCTGAGAATGCAATGTAATAATTTTTATCCAGAAATATTTTTTTTAGTATCTAGAATATGGGGTTTTATTGTTGACGTCTGTGCTTAAACATTGTATGTCCTTAAATTTATGTTAGCTTAAAACAAGGCATAACACTTAATGAGATTCCATTATCATCATTATCATTATCATCAGCCTACTTCCGTCCACTGCTGGACATAGGCCTTTCCAATGGCACGCCACTGAGCTCGATCTTCAGCGTAGTGAGATTTAGATAAGTAATAAATTCCCTACAACGATTAGTTCGCGTTATTGCAGTTCCGACGTGACTATAAAAACGCGAATGTTGGCATATTTATCTGTTTATGTGTACCAGCTAAAAACAAAGTGTGTTTAACGATTGTTAAAGAGCGATTATAGGATGTCGCAAATATTTCCGAGAAGCGTAGGAGAGGTGCCAACACAACCCGGCTCCGGTTAGCGTGTAGTCGTGCTTCTGATTACTGAATAAGGTCTGGATCAGACTGGTATTGGGACTAAAAATGTCAGCCGAGAAGTTCCTCAGCGTTATCCGTTTGCATAGGAGTTATGAGCGATGTTTAATTAGAGTAACCAGATAAGTAAGACTTTCAAGGTTTAGTAATAAAAATTTACATTTATGTGGTTTCATGATTTTATGAGTAATCCTTAGATTACAAGTACGATAATGTAATTTAAACCGACAGCTTGTTATTCAAGGTACTCGCAAATTAATGGTTAAAATGATTACCAATAATAGTTATCGCTATTGCGATATATATTGGGATTTTATTCATTGATAAGGTTTAATGTAAACTCATAGTATAGACAGTCTCGTCGGTCGACTGGTTGCTAGCGCGACTGTCGATCGGGAGGTCTGTGTTCAAATCCCGGATCGGGTGCTATTAGATTTTTCTAATTTAGAATTTCTAATAGTGACTCCGAATCGGGAATGGTGCCTGGTGTACAGCAATAGGCTACCTATTCCATGGGACTTATACGTAACTGGTGAAACGTGGGAGTGTACTACACTCCTCTGCATACTCCTTCCAAAATGCTTATAATTTTTAAATAAAGAAAAAGCAACAAAAGGTACACAAGAAACATGATGTTAAGAGTGATTAAAACGAGTTTACGATCAGTTTGTTATCAATAAACAAGGGGAATCTACTGCATTATTTATTACATGCACTTTCATATGCCTAAATCTAGGCAGGTCTTAACAAACTTTGCGAAGGAACGCGATTGCTGGCAAGGGGTGAGGTTTGTAAATAAAACGTCATTTCTAAGCTTTCAATAGTTTTGTTAATAACGAGATTTCTTTGAACAAGCCATCGACGGCAATCATTATATTGTTCTCTGGTTTTATCCTTAGCATCCGTGCTGATTATACGCTAAACGACAATGACTGAAGACTATTCTTGTCCAAGCTGATCCAATTATATCTTGCTGGTAACTTGCACTGCGATTGCTTGCAGCTGATAGATTTACAATACATGATACTTGGGCTTAGTTTTTAGCGAAAAAGAAGTAGTATTTTAGTTCAGAACATAATACATATATTGACAGTATCCTTTGACACATTTTTCGAGATATTCATCGCCTGGATATAATTGGTGTTAATAACTTTGTTAATAAAATGGTTATACAATTTTTATAATAGTTATTTGCTTTTTATTCGGATTGTTATAACAACCTGCACGCCAAAGTTTCAAAGTTTGTTGACATGTGATGTAGAACTGTTTAATGTCCCGGAGCGTGTTCGACTAATGTTGATGAATCTTTTATCAACGTTGGTTGATTTTCATAGATAATAAAATCAAGATGTCGTGTTTAGAACGAAAGTAAGAGCTTTCCATTGTAATATGTGTGATACGAATACATGTGAACAGGATCTATCTTACCATAGTAGTTTCATTATTTTCGACACCTAATAGTACCTATCCTAAGTACATTATTTACTCATTTTGTTATAATTTTCAATTGTCTTTAAAATATATATTTTTGAAGTCACGACGTTTTAGATTAAAATCCCAACTGAGTGGCTGAATAAATAGTAAAAATAAATACCAGAGATAAATGTTGACATTGCTTAATCGCTTAACTGATAAGAGAGGGGAGGCTGCTGGATCTGACGACTCCTCGCTTTATCTCATTTAAGTTACAATTTCTAGGGCGATAAAATAAAAATCAGTTGTTTTTAAGAAAATGTTGGGGACTGTTATGGACAAATTGTTTTTGTTAAAGCAAGGGCTGGACGCGGTGGCGTTCGTTAGGCGAGGTCTCTATTCGGCAATGTACTGAGACAGATAATGTGAACAGTTACTGAGTATTGCCATAATCATTTTTGTAAAGTACTTATAGTATCAAATTGTTGAGTTAAGGCTCCTTGGCTAACGGTAAACATTTTCGTAATCAGCAGAAGTGTTAGTTATGCGTTTTGATGTAAATTTATTCATATACTTTTTTAATATATGTATAGTGTTTATCACCCCTCTGACTGTCTAATTTGCCTCAGCCATTTCTGCCTACATTGAGATCAGGTCTCTGTGTGAGGTGTCTTTTTGTTAGTTTTTTTAATATAGACCAGCACGTGGCCACAACCCAGTTCCAAGACATTATTATGAACGCTCTTGTTGTGGGTTTGAAAAGTACCTAAAGAGCTTCTAAGTATGAGACCATCATATGTATATTAAAGGAAAACACAAAACACTTTGCGTTAGTAATAGTAAATACCGTTACGTATGTAACCAGTTATACTTATACCCTTCAGAGTTCACTGAAGGAGCATTCGTCGAGACATTTAATACATTTATATAACCCACATTAAAAAATGTTATTTTCTTCCAAAGCCCTCCAGACAGCGCAAGTCTTACCTCTCATTTCGATGCCGTCTCAACATATTGCTCGCGAAGGGCCACGATGTTCATTGGAGCAATTTATTCGACTTATAGCTGTTACTACGACTTCAATTACATTTAGACGTTGAGAATAATACTGTAAGAGTGCGCAGTTTGAACAAGTAATGTTCCGTATCTTAGGAAATTATTAGTAGTGAATTTAATGGAACATTCTAAACACTATAAGCAATTTTTTTTTTTATTTGTGTGTAGCTTGTAACGTAGGCTGGGTGAGTTAAATATATAAATCGAATAAACGAAGTATATAAATTATAACACATATATATCACTTGAAACCCTGTCGCGCACCTTTTACAAAATATGTGCGATTAAAATACCGGTGAAGGGAAACATCGAGAAGAAAGCTGCATACCGTTGTGTTCTTCACAATATTTTCTAAGGCGCGTAAAGCCTGGCAACCCGCACTTGATAAGCATAGCAGACCATTCCAAGAGGAGACCCGTAATAAACAGTGAAAGATAAAAAGGGATGATAACTTTTACCGTCCATTATAGTGTGGCAATTTTTTAGTGTGATTAGAGAAACAGACAAAGAGAAATTACAGGGGTTTACTGGAGGACCCCCAAATATGCACTTAAACATAAGAGCCCTCGACTTAGCTGGAAGGCTATCGATCTGTTTGTAATCCTCTAATAAAATCTCCAGCTACCCCCATCCAAATGCTTTTACTCCATTCCGTTATTGTTTGAGTTGTTTTCCATTTGCCATCTTGTGTTTGAACGAAAATCCTTAGCCTTGTTACTTATTAGTTCAATGGTTTAACAATAGTTTAAAATGAAAACGCATAAACAATATAAATATTAACACACTAACAATAAGCGTATTGGTAGTAAAAAATTTCAGTATCACAGTAAAATGTGTTCTACTTAATAATAATTGAGGTATGAGATACATTGTTGAAAATAAATAAGTATAGAATCAACTCCAATTAATTTAAATGTGAATGATATATTCCTGTAAGATAAAAAGGTCTTAGAATTCAACGGACACCGGTTTAGATGTAAGTACCAAGTCAATAGGTCCCATGAGTGTGTCGTGTCAAGTTTTTGGCGCGTAATTAATGTCCGCCACCTACATCTGTCATTTTATAGATGACGTAAGGTGCGTTCGAAAATACATTTTAACACGAAAGTAATGAAAACGTAGGTACTTGAAAATACAAAAACTCTTATTAGGTCTTTCCCAATCATTCTATCTGACTGCCTCGTTATTCGAGTTAGTTGCAAGTGCGACTGCTTATCAAAAGGTCCTGGATTCGAATCCCGGGTTTGGTATTATTGGATTTTTTTACCTTAAAATTTGTAGTAATGGCTCGGAATCTGGATCTGTGCCCTGTCTATGGCAATAGACCCGCCTCCTATTTCATACCTCGGGATGATATCGGCGTGATGTTACTGTTTGACTACGTGTGTCATCACCAAACGTATAACGGATATACTTCTTTCTGATCATCGTCATTATTCAAAACACTTGTAAGCTGCAAGTCAGTGAGGCCATGTCTTTGCGAGTCACAGTTTATTCCAATTACGAAAATTATATTTACGTAAATCGTTCTACTACGTTAAATTTTTAACGTTTTTGTTTTTTCTTATCCGATTAATCTTGTTTTTGCCACTCGTTTACATTAATCCATGATTAAATTATGACTATATATTAATATTCACGATTGTTTCTGCCCCGGCCTCTATGACTTCTGGGTGCTTCTGAAGCTGGACTAATCGGTGAGAAGTTAGTCGGGCTATCCCTAAAAATATACATAAGTTAACCCGGTACATAATTTAATCATGTATAGTGTGTCACGTAGAGTAATATACTTCGTTTCATATAGGTTTTGCAGACCTCACCTCACTAAGGTTGCCATCAATGGGGCGGTAGCGTCACGACATGGAATTGAAAAGCGTAAAATTCCCATAAAAGTCCGGTCGACGCACGCCGCCTATAAATACATCAAATCGGGGAATTATTTTGGAATCCAGAGCTAAGGAGACCATATATTTTGAGAAACGAACGGGAATATATGTAATTCCAGTTTCCAATGTAAAAAAATATAATTTTCTTGCTACAATAGATGCAATTTAGCACAAAAGTTTTTTAAGCTCTCAGAAATTCTTGTTATTTGTAAAACATTATTATATCGCAGGAATTTTCACATTTGACGCAAAGTTTTTTAAATTTCGTCAAAAATACTTTCGTGAGGTTATATTTGGATGTATGTGTGTGTGAACGTTGTGAGTGATAAATTACTTTAATAAGTTTTCAGTGACATATTGAATATTATTAAATATTCATATGACAAAATTGGGACGTTCTGTCAAGAGTGGATTTTTTGGAAGAATATCGGAGGGTTTCAGCGCGGGGTCCTCAAACAGCCTACAGCGCTGAAAGGGATCCCGGAGTAATAGTCTTCTATTTTTACTGCGATCAAATAGACACGAACTGTAGATATGGATAACGTCATTGAAAACTTTCACCCTTTTCGCAATAAAACTTGGGACCGTTTATTCCTATAGCTAAGGTATAAAAATACTCTACGCAAGAAAAGAATAGGCGTGATAAACTCCAATGTAGTTTTGGTAGTAGGAACTATGATACATAATATAAAAACTATGATTTACACTTGGTCTTTGAACATTGCGATAATGTCACCAACATTACTTCAGTATTCGAAGTCCAAATGTAGTTTATATGTAGTTGAAAGGACATTTTCTTGCAGCGGACATAACACGTGGCAAATGCAAATGTTAATTGATTAAATCAATAATAAAATAATTAATTTAATTACCTATAATATGATTCATTTAAAAATTACTATTCATATAACAGTATTAGCCTAATAATTTAGAATTCAGTTTCCTATTCCGGGAGACCTGGATTTAAATCTTTGGGCATGTTACTGTCTTTACAAAAATATGCGCATTTGTGATTAATTATCAGTTGCTATAATAAAGAGGAGACCGGCACACGTTAGAACTTTTCGTAACATTCTCTAAGGTGTGTTAAGTCTGTCAATCACACTTGGCCAGCTTGATACATTTCGATCTTCTTATTCTGAAAATAGACCCGATATCAGCACTAGAACGATAAAGGGCATCACCATCCCTTTATAACGAGGGTAACATCACGCCTGTAATCTCTCGAAGGAGTAGATAGAAATGAATCTACAGAAAACTAATCATGACATAACATATATTATATTTCAGAACAGGGGTAGTTGTATTAATTTACTGGTTGAACAGTTACAATGTCTCATTTGGTTGCGGCATCCTGGATACTATGTCTAGCAGGTTATCAGGGGCCCCGATAGCGGGGCCCACAAGTAGCGGATATCACTGAACGGGATCTCGAAATAATGGCGGTCTAGTTTTATTGTGATCGAATATAGAGGAGCCGTAGACACGGATAGCGTAATTGAAACTTTCACCCTTTCGGTGATAACGTTCGTGGGGACCGAGGGTGGGGATGTGTGTCGTAAGGATTTCGAACGACGCTATAAAATAGAATACTTCAGCAAGAAATGTACTTTTAAAACAGTACATTTTTTGTACTGTTTTAAAAGTTCATTTACGCAAAGAAAATCAAGTCATAATTTTTTATTTATTTAATTTTAATGTAGGTATGTGTGTAAATTACCTACAACTACTTATCATTCGTATTTTCTTTGTGTGAATATATATGACAACTATTTGTCTTTTAATTTCATTATTTGAATGAAATGTAGTAATAGTTCAGGCGTAGATTTCAACCTTCGCAACTCCGGGTGTCTGGGTTTCAAAACCTGGCACTCGCTTTTCGTGCGCGCTTGATATTATGTGTATACATCTTAGAGTTCGAAGAGTTTAAAATCTGACAACATGCATTTGATAGGCATGGCAAACTATGGCATAACCCGTCTTTTTATGATCGGAGAGTTTTGCCTAGCAGTGCAATAAAGACTTGATCATGGGATGAATTTGCTACACCGTTAATAAGAACAACGATTTTAATATCTTAGGACAGCTCCACACACGGCTATCTAATTCCAAATTAAGCACCAAGAGAGCATGTGTTATGGTAATTAGACGGCTGATAAACTACATATATATAAGTATATATATTTTATTTTCAGCGCGAGCAAACAAGCAGACGGGCCACCTGCTGGTAAGTCGTCACCGCCGTCTCTGGACATTTGCAACACCCGAGGAGTGGCCACTGCTTTGCCGGCTTTGAAGGAGAGTTCTTTTCACGCTTCTCTTGAAGAACCCCATAAATGTATACTTATATAGATATTTTTTTTATGTGGATGAAATATAACCAACTAGTGTAGACAAGTATAAGTAAATTTTCGATTCCAGCTTAAGCAACTAATATAACTAAGTCTAAGCCATGTACTTACGATGTCTGATAAGTGTGGTGCGAGAGTACCTAATAGACGCCACCGCTGCACTTAGCGCGAGACAAGGCGACGCCGCTGCAAATTGTAATTGGTTTAAGAGCGAATATCCATACTATCCATGGCAATTTATATTCTTGGCGTTTCAATTATTGCGGTGTTGATGTACGACGTGTGAGTCACAATGGTCAATATATAACGTAACGTAGACTCACACTTGTAATCACAGAGGGGATAGGTAGACGAGTGTAGTACATTCCCACGGTTCATCGGTTATGTTTTAGGTCCAATAGGTAGTGAGTCAATTACCGAGCACGGGACACAGATCCAGACTCCGAGCCACTGCTAGAAATTTGTGCTAGAAAATCTAAGCAAAATCAAGGTAGCATATCCAATAGTATCTGATTCGGGATTGGAGCCGACCTTGCGTTCAGCAGTCGCGCTTTGCAACTGCTCCACCAACGCGGCAGTCAACATATAGGCGCATAAAAGGTGGGTTCGAATAGTCGTCGCGTGGATTTAGAATGATGATTACATTATTTGAATCTATGTGTGTGTTCCCTAATTTACGTGTACGTGTCTATATTGCCAATAACATAAAGATATCTATAAGTAGGTATACAAAAAATACGCTGTCATGTTGTAGACTGCAAACAAGCTATCTTATAGGCCACAAGCAGTGCTAAACGTAGGAGACTTTTCGGATAATGGCCGCTAGGAAATATTTTTGAAAGCCTTATGAGGTTTAAAAGTGCTGAATGAAGTCATATAAAGTTTAATTGTAAATTTATTAAGTTCTATTTAGCTGTGTTTCGTGTTATGCAGTTATGTTTCACATGAGTTCGTTAACACTTTTCATTCTATCGTCTTACTACTTTAAATCGTATTCATTAGATTAAACGACCGCCAACTGGCTCTCCATTCGTTTATTCAGGAAAACAAAACCAGACGATTGCAGACAAAGCCCACTGCAATCGTAAAATTATGCACCAATTAATTCATTCGTTTCTTACAATTTCATAAAAAAGAAATTTAAAATCATAAAAGATGGTCAAAAAGGTTCCCCAGACATGGAGATAAATCCAAATTCATAAGCAGCCCCTAACGCGAATTGAGCTCCTGGGGGTAAATAAAAATAAAAAGACAACCCTAACAAATGCGAGTACACCCTCCCCACAATATTTCAATAACACGCAAATAGACGGAATTCAGCTCGCGGATTCCGTGCGGGACGTGATCTGAATTCTCTTATAGGTTCATTTATATACAAGATGATATTCAAAAAGAAAGTTGGAAAAATTGTCAAATTTTATTCATTCCATTTTATTATTCCATTTTATTATTCAAGTCATATTTTTGTTATGTTTACATAAAAGTGAATAGTCAAAAAATTAGTTCAGGCTCGTCTACTTTGTCCTCTTCGTCCAGTAGTTTTGCAAGCACCTTCTTGAATCTGTGCTTCTCCATAGTTGGCTCGAAGGGCCCTGCTACTCGAACTCAATCTATCTTTATATTTGTATAAGTTTTTTGTGATATATA
>DWMG01001165.1:0-15996 GCA_018244855.1 Elbella merops
GACGAGGGAGGTAGAGGAGTGTGGTACACTCCCACGTTTCGCCAGTGATGGTTTAACTTTATGTTACTTATACTTTGGTGAGTTAAGTAACGTTCAATTTTGATTGAAATCCCAATTACTTTTGACATAAAAAAATATTGAACAATATTCTTAATATTCAATATTATATGAAAAAATATTTTGCAATATTTTTTAGATTCCAATATTTTAAACATAGGGACCACGCAAAGGCCAATTTATCATTGAGCTGATCCAATATTTATGCCGCTTATAGCCAACATATTTTTTTATCTCACAGTACAACAGGTGCGCCAGCTGATCTCTTTGCTTTATCGCTAATCCTCCATTCCATGAGTCTTCACAAAAACGCGGCTTAAAATTATATATATTTTCCTCGTATTTAGTATAATTAATGAGAAAAAAAAACCATCCGCAAAAGGATTAAACGTTGTTTATAATGTGTTAAGTTAACCAATGTCTGTATCACGCAACATATATTCTATAAAATATACCAATACCGAAATACATTATTTTAATATTTGCTTGTCGGCTAATTAGATAAAGTGATGTGTTTGTCAAACGAGTCATGATCAATCACCATCGGGTGTGACATCGAAGTTCACATAAATTAATATTACACATATTTTTTTTTAATTACCATAATAAGACACTATGCTCTTTTTCGGTAAGCTTGCTACATCCTAGGCTACATGAGGTAAGACTATAGTCAATCGCGAGTCTATTGCTATTAAAGGAATACTTAAAAACAATCTACTATAAAACCAATCACTACGTACCCGTTAGACCTGCCTGTGAGACCTACCTGTGAGACCTACCCGTGAGACCAGGCAATATATAGATAATGCGCATGCAGTCTAGACTAATACAATATGCAAAGTTCAGCATTTCCATTTAATTTCTTTATAAAACCGCTTTTTCTTGCTGCGCTCTTTATATAAGTTCTTTGGTATTAAGTGTGGATAAAATTTATTTTACAGTTGGCTTAAGGTTTTAGCGAGGTTTTATTGTTTGTATTTTATACATAAAATGAAATAAATTGTAGGATTTGTTAGGACACCATTTTATCAAGTTAGAAAATGAACTAAATTAGTGAATTTTCAATATAAATGTTATTTATCGGGACACATTAAAAAAATAGTATAATTTGTTTATATGACATTTATGTTGGTTAGTGTAACGTAGTGAGATATAATTAAGAAGAAGTCATAATTTATTTCGACCGAATTTAATTTGTTCAGAACTAACTATTGTAGATATAATAGGTTAAACTATCTGAATTGAATGCTCCGCTCATTTCTAAGGATATCATACATCATAGGATAGGAATCATACATCAGTGGTAAAAAACCTACAATACGCTAAAAAAAAATGCACGACCGTGCTTTGAAGATACCAACTTGCTATATTTACAAGGTGGCAGAAATCTAGCCACAAAATGAACGAAAAGAAAAATTTAAATTTCGAACACATTTAAACTGATCTGATTAATACATCTCATTTATTTAATGTTACTCTCAGTTTGCATATCGTGCGCGGTATCCAGCAAAAGATCCACAGTTTTGAAATTATAGTACCCTTTTTGCATATCTAAACGACCCAAGTTTAACGAAGCGTTCAGTCCTAAGTCCTTTTGCTACACGTCTGCCAACATTTATGTATGCATAGGCGAATCGTCTTCCGTTGCCGACTTGGTTTGCACCTCGCTAAAATTATATTTTAAATAAATGAATAGTTGGTCTAGTGGTTGCAAGCGCAATCTGATCGAGATATCCTGGGTTATATTTTCGGATCAGGCAAAGTTTTATTGGGTTATGTAGTTTTAAATTCTTAAGTATCACGGAGTCTGGATTTGAGGTTGATATATCCACATATGGCAATCGGCTAATAGGCAATACGGCAATACACTATTCCACGCTGCGACGTATAACTTATTAATAATGCATTGTACGAGTGCATTATACTCCTTTGCCTACCCCTTCGGGGAAATACAGACGAGATGCTATGTTAAATAAATAAATATCTTAAGTCATCTCTATTAGGTCATTTGTACTGAGCGGAAATCAAACTTCCAACCTCTGTTCATCAGTCAGGTTCATTAACCGCTGCACCAATGGGCCAGTGATAAGCGGCGATATCCTTCCTCTTTCCCGTTAAAAAATGTAATCAACGGTTTTACAAGTTCCCGAGATCACATCATTAGTATCTCCAATCTATTCCAGTCAAAGTACGCCACTAAACGGTAGTGAAGGGATAAATTATTCCGGCCTCACTCTCAACTTATTTCTCATCTCATGAATAAAACATCGGTCACATTCTCTCTTAAATCAGCAGATGTTTCTCGTGTCTTGCAGCTGGAAAGTTCCTTTCTATACTGTCTACAACCCGTTGGGGTTGTCTGCTGGACGTGAGTCTTTCATTGGAACCAATCTTTTAATCCCTTGAAGAAACGTAGATCCTTTTTTATTGAAAGATTTAAAATGTAATTTTGGTTTGAGGTATTGTTAAGTTATATAATTTGTCCGTACAATATACTTAAAATAAATATGCAGAAATATTTGGTTAGGGAAATTGTAACGCAAGCAGAATCGTATATATAAACTATATTGAGGAAAAGGGGTGACATATTGCAAAAGTATTTAAAGCGAGAACGAGAGAGGCAGTTAAAGGTGTCGCAAGAAATGTTCCTGGACGGTTTGCAGGTCGTTAATCAGAGGCGACGCGGTTCGCGTGGGTTGTCGATATAAGGGCATTTCTTGCTCAGTAACGGCACAGTGTAAAAAACATTAGTCGTTTCAGCATGATTACAATTTGCTGTCGTACTTCAAAATGCAAAACAATTACATCAAAGTTTTGATCTGTGACAACCATTTTCAAATTTTGTTCCTTATTTGCTGAGCTTCATTTTCAGCTTCTAAAGAAACGAACTGATACAAAATTGGGCATATTTTCGCGTTTCTCTTAATCGTATCGTAAATATAAAATTGGATTTCATACTTTGTTCAAAACCACTTTGTTACGGTTATAATTCTTCGACTCAAACAAAGCCTTTTGACCCGTATCTTTCAAAATAACCGCGCTGTTTATGACACCGTCGAAAATATTTATTAAAGGGATGGAGGAACTTCCGCTTGAGATACGGATGATTTATGGTTTGTTTAAAAATAAAATGGATTACTATTTTCACGCTGAGCAAGCTCTATGGAGACGATACGTTTCAACATAAAGGAACATCGTGATGACTAAGGCAAAAAATCTATTATAAGTTTATATACCAGTGTATATACAATTTAAGTTAAATAAACGTTAAATAAAAGATATTTTCGAAGTCTGTGGTAATGGTATTATGGTGGCTGCGGATAAAATTTTCTTTTTCTTCCTTTCTATAAAAATGATAAAAGCATCGATCAATCGCATAATTACGCATATTTTTATTCATTTACGAGGTAGGTTTTAGTTTCTAAGGAGTTATATTTATTTGTATGTAAAGCATTTGTGTACAGTGTATTTTCAACAGAAATATTCCACACAATTCAAAAATTTACGTTAATAGAACCTAGACCGACATTAGACCGAACCTAGACCAAATTCGTTTCAAAGCGAAAAATTATCCCGCATTGTTCCAGTGCCATTCCACGCAAGCCTATAATCAAGTTAAGTGCGGAAGTAATTCGCAACAGCAGTGTTGGGATTGAGTCGTTGTTTATATACAATACCTACTAACTCTTGTCCGGTCGGGTCTCATTACATCGTATAAGGACAGTGCCGTGCGTTTTATGTGACGATGCAATGTCACCTACGAGTTAATTGCTGTGCGATTATTTAAGCCTTCTGTTAGAACGGATATTGTCACAATTTTCTACGAAAAGAAAGTGATGAAAGTGGATGAAGCACGGCAGTTCTGCAAGAATAAAGATATTTGTCACTCCGTGTTTTCTACCCACCCCGTAAGGGACCTGGCGTGAAGATATATGTGTACAATTTTTGCAAACGTTTGAAAGTTCCTATGACGCTTTCTTACCTATTCATAGGTAATTTTAGCTGGATTGCATCCTGTCATACAACACATAAGGGTCTGTGAACCGGTTCATTGCAGTACGACGTAGTCGGCCTAGGCACGGCTCAATGCTCTGAACGCCGACGGGCAATAGAAGGTAGTGCGCAAAGTTGAGCTTTGTGATCCCAAAGGCACGCCCAGAGTAGGCATTACAGACAACAACCCCTCCATAATTGGCCTATATTTGCAGTGAATTAAAGTGAGTTGATATGTATATGTGTTTGTGTGTTTGTATGTATGTTTTTAGGAATGTTATTCTAAGGCGGAATTCGCGTTTCTGTATAACGTATTGAAGTATTTTAAATATTTATTAACAAAACTAGTTGACCCGTCGAACTTCGTACCGCTTAATATCTGCTTTGCCCTCGCATTTTAAATCCCTGGTATCTTTTAAAATATTCATCTTAATAATATCCTGAAAAGGGCCATTTTGATCTACATTACACACACAACGTAACTAAAGTATTTCATTGCATGCAACAATAATATTGTATTGTTTAAAATAGCTTCGTAAACAACTCATTACGAGTATTTTTTTGTGACACGTAAAACATAAAATTGGTTACTGTGGCTTATTTATAGGATATAGACATATACTCCTTGTTTTATATATATTTTAGTTCTATGAAATAAATTAAATTCTGGTATGGATGACGAGAAGACTCTACGTACATAGTTTCCTTAACTTAGCACAGCTTAAGTTAGCCCCGCTTATTGAAAATAAATATATATGTATGAATTAAATTGCAAAATACTTCAGGTGTTTAATAATAATGTGTGTATAAAATAATTATAATGTTTCTAAAGAAGATGTCGAATTTTTATTTGTTAAAAGATAAGACGCTCTCATTCTGAGGAGAGAGCCGTGTCCAACAGTCGAGCGACAAAACGGTTAGAAAAAAACAATGGACTACTGCTAATTGGTTTATCTCTATTATGTCCCAACTAGGCCGCCATTTCAGTGCTTAGGCTATATTAATGCTAATCTGGTCGTGTGTTCGATTCTAAACGTAGGAAAACTAGTTTTATAGTTTATCTGACGAGCCGTGTTTGTTCTACGCTTGCGAGTGAAATTATCAATATAAGTACCGAGATATCTTATAATATTTATGTGTAGATTTATTTTATGTATGGTTAGCAAAGCAAAAAGCTTGCTTAGACCCATATTGACATGTCCGAGGTGACCTAAGGATTTATTAGTCTTATCCATTTTGCGACCTTTTAGACCGCACCGGCAGATGCGGGTTAATGGCTGATCCGCCTTGTCGGGAGTTGAAGTGCCGTCCTAAAAGCTTAATCGATAAGGTTTATCGATTGTTAACTAAGAACCGAACCTAAACATTACTTAATTTGACGGAACATGTATATACATACGTGCCTCTGTGCGCGCGGTTGTGTGTGTGCGCGCGAGCGCATATCCGTGTGCGTCTGTACGTGCATATATGTGTGTGCATGTGCTTACCTTTGCGTGTGCGTCCACGCGTTTGTACATTTGTATGGATTATGCGGCGCGTCTGCTCTAAGTCCGTCAGGATCATATAAAGTTATGCGCATACAATGAATAAATAGACGGCTTGTAGTTTACAACTTAGTAAATATACGAAGAAACTTTCGATTTTCCCTTTGACGCCGTTCAATTTGTGAGTCAAATAGCTGTTTCAGATATAACTTGGTATATGTAAGATATTTTTCATGTCTCGTCCAGATCCAGATAAAATTACTTTGTACCTACCAACAAAATATCGCCTGATACTACTGAATATTTTTCATGTATGTAGAAACAAAATCTAAATTTTTCTATACGACCTAAGATCCCTTGGTGGATATTTATTTCATATTTTCATAGCGAAGGGACGCGAGAAATTGTGGAAATGAGGCAAGCGATGTATACACGAAAGAAGACAAAAAATATTCATATATATTGAGAGTTGTCGTTGAATGTTTGTTTGTATCAGTGTATTAGCATCTTAGTTAACAATTTATTTATTGTTATTGTTCACCAATAAGTGAATTCGTATATTAATCATTTACTTACAAATCCGTTTTTAGACAGAAGAAAAGGAAATAACAAACATGACTGGAATTTTTAAGATATTTTAACGATCGTAATATTAACAAATAATAATTCCTATTTTCATAATGAATGTATAATTATTTCCATAGCAATATATATTTGAATGTATTATTTTCCGCCCTTCTCACTCCAAGTACCATTTGTCAACTGATTAATGGCAAAGTAAAGAGAACTGACAGAAAGGCTTATAAGATCTTTGTCATTCCCACCGTCCTCGAGAAGATAAAAATAAGAGAACTATAATGCAAATCTTTTAGATATATATATATACATGGGTTCAAGGAGGAGTTGTTATTCCTAATCTATTGAGTTCGGCTGAGTAAATTTAAACTTGAGTTAAATTCATAAAGTTTGAGTTATATCATTTACTCATCCAAATGAAAAAAAAATACTATTATGTATGTTTATTTTTATTTCAATATAAATATTTCGTACACTGAAAAGCGTAAATGACAACATAAATTTTTAACACTAATATTTTTCTTTGTAGCTTATTTATTATCAAATTATTTTAGTTATGACTAGTTTTAAACAACGTTACGAGTACCTAAATCTAACAAATTATCATCATCAAATGTTCGAATATAATTAAAAGTCCAAGTTATTGTACACGAATTATTCCCTTCGATACGTCGAATACAACTTCATAGAATGGTTGAACTGAAACTTTCGTTGCTGGTCGTGTTTCAGACAGCCAAAGTCGGGGGTGCTGGCTACTTATACAACATGAAAGGTCGTTGCTCTAAGGTCAGATGCCTGAAGAACTTCTCTAGGGCGATAGACGTGTTTTGCCCTTAAATTATATACACCGTTGAAACGTCTACGCGCATTGACAGTGTGATAGATTTTATTAGAACAATATTGTCAACGGATCGAAAGACAATTTTTCTATAATTTGAAAGAGTTTCTGTTAGTACAGGCTCGATTATCCGGCCCTCAGGTACATATGTAGTGTACGGATTCGCGATTATGCGGACTACCTGCACCGAACAAATAACATTGATTTAAGTTCAAGTATTTTAGTAATTAAAGAAAATATATCATTTCCTTATGATTTTTCAACAAACATTGATTTTTGTTGATAATTGCTTTTTGGTTATCCGAATGCTTAACGACTACAACTAATCCGTTTAATCAAGTCTATTGTAATTGTATCCTATTCTCGATTGAATGATATATTTTTGTGGTTTTCCATACAAGATTTTGGAGGAGACGCTTATTAAATCTTATTCTAAAATCGCCAAAGTCTATTTATAGGCGAAAATACAACGCCTACATCGTATATGGTAAGGAAGAATTAAACAACAAATAACCACAAATTTACCTTCAGAAATACAGAACTTCATATGTTGGGTCCAGGCGACAAATGGGGAAGATTTTTAAATTCCCCCCATTAAATAAAACTTCAATACGATTTGTAGATAAGTGTGTGAAACTTCTACACAAATACTCTTCGAGATGCACTATCTGATTCTACGAGGGTTTCCATCTGGTCATTAGGAAATAAGGTGTGAAAGATAAGGATAGTTTTTTGAGTCATGATCATCTGGAAAGTGGGAGTTCTGGTGGTAATGGTATTGATGTGGTATAGGAAAAAATGTAACATCACGCCTGCAACCTCCAAAAGGTTAGGCAGAGGATTATAGTACATTCTCACGTTTACCAGTTACGTTTACGTCCCACAATGGAGTAGGTGGTGATCCTGTTGGCATATACCGGATACAGATTTAGATTCCAAGCCACTATTAGAAAATTCTACTAGAAAATCTAAGTTCTGTCATATACAATCAGCAAATCGACTTGCATGTAACCTTGTAAAAGTTGTGTAACACAAAATGCGAAGGTACTTTGCACAGTACAATAGAGAAACCTGAAGTCAATGTTTAAATTCCTTTGAGTCCAACACTTTCGACTTTTAAATAGTGTTCCTCAATTACACCGAAATGACAAGTATTTTCGTTAGAAAATCTAAGAATTCTTACGTGAGAGCAAATACTACAGAAAACGGCAAAACATCTTAGAATATTGTCCCTTTTTTCGCGGTTGGGACGAATATTTTAAAAATGCCAGTGGGGAAAACATTCCCATTATTTGGTATTTCTTGTTAAGCCCTCTCGGTAACATTTCAGTTCCAGAGGGATCACTTATAAAAAACGTGCGTGACTCCTTTTATTTGACGCTCTATTCGAAGCATAGTTAGACTTTGATCAACGTACACTTTACACTAGATTTAAGACTAGACTTAAGACTTTAGTTTACATTTTTTGATATGCATTTTTAAACAAATTTAATTATTTTTATATTAATATTGATACGCACATGGATTGTCATGATCCACAATTTCATGAAAACAGTGTATCGTAGTGTATATATTTCACAAATATTCTGTAAAATGCTCTTACAATAAGGCCTATTCATTTTTATAATTATTATGAACAGCTGATACCTACCCGTCATTGCGTCACTGCTGAAGGCATCTTCTGCCTGCAGCATGTTGAGCATATATAAAACATTTTTTTTTATTTTTCTTTTTTTATCTTATATGATACGCATGAGTACGCATGCTTAGAAAGAGTGAATAGTCAGCCTTGTTTTCAAGAGTCCAGGTTATATCAAATGTTTATGAGTTTAAAAGCCTTCTGAGCTGCTATTTTATAAAAATACGTTCATAAAAATAACGCCTATTATCGCCCACGTGTTATAAACACAGTTATGCATTGTTAGGTGTGATAAGTAGGGTTCGGGTAAAATCTGTTCACAGCGACACGCGATCTCAAGACACGGCAGTAATAGGAAACATTTTTGGGGTTACCATACTTGCAGGTTATACGGAGATGGTCCATATATTAAATCGCTTTGTATTTCAAGATCACAGCCAAAGAGCAAGCAATAATCACTTTGACCATCAACTAAACCCAATAGAGTAACTGGCGCTATCAGTTACATCATAGTTGTAAAAAACACGGTTATGGTTAAGTGGTAAGAAGACAACAGGAATAGGAATTTATGTACTAGTCCACTCAGTAGACGACGGTACGAGATCAATTTGTAATGCTATTCGTAGGTGGTCATAGTAGTCAGTCTATTCCTGAGGTCCAAGCTGATAATAATCATGTATCCCTTCCGTTTAGATCCGAACGAACAAGTATTATACGACTTTCGTCACGGTACTTAAAATATGGGAGGATAAAATTATTAATAATTCACTATTATACAGAATTTGTGTATTTACATATAGATGGTTTGAAAAAGTGATATTAAACATTCCGTAGACCAGCGAACAACCTGACTAGTTCTGAAAAATACATCAAGTGTCATGTTCTGAATATACTTAGGAAATGAAATATTATGATTTTTAAGCACTCATTTAAAATTTTTGTTGAACGAATAATCAAAACAGTACAGTATAGTTACAATACCTTGGCCTGGAATAGAACAAATCGACTATTCGAGAAAGGCTCCGTCGCTGGCGAATATTTTCTTTCTCTTCATTTTTACGACTTCCTCTTCGCTATTTTCTCCGCTTCGAGAATTGGATATCAAAATTTGTTGCTATGAAATCTCATGCGCCCTTTGCAGCTATAAAAATATAAATTTACTTATTATGTACAGTACAGTTCGTAATGTTTTTATACTAGAACAAGAAAGAGATAGTTTTTAATTAAATTAGTAGCTATACAAATCAGCACTGTTCTTAAGAGCATTGCTCTGATTTATAAAATAGGAATCACTTCTATCTAGTTTGTGTATCAAGTGTTTATTTTGAAAGAACCTACAACAAATCGTCTCTACATATATGCCTAACCATCAAAAATTGTAGGAATACCAATTGAAAATTTATAAATTATTTTAAGTTTTCGCAAAGTAAACTTAGAATTCATATAAAATGTCTGTCTAGTTCAACTCAAGTACAAGCTCTCTAACTGATGCCTTCGTTAAACATTCTCTAGCGTGTCCACGTTAAAGCCTTCTCTCGTCACGCGCTTGCCTCTTGCTTTTTAATTAAGAATGGCTTAAGCGACATAGTCTAAGAGCACAACATTGAAAAATGTAAATTTAAAAGTAAGACAAAAGTTAGAAAAATTTTGGTCTAGAATGGCTTATAACTTTTGAAAAGCATCTTATAAAAGTATTTCGACTTCATTGTTACTAAGCTAATTAATTAATTTTGTGCCTGGTGTATGGCAATAGGCTCATCAACTATTCGGTTCCACCATTCCACCATTGCTGGAACGTAAACGTAGCTGGTGAAACATGATGGTGTACATTACTCTGCCTACCCTTTCGGGGCTACAGGCAAGAGTTACGCAGTAAGACATTATTAATAAAAATCACATTACTTGCTTATTCAGCACGACCATCTCGCTTGACACGCTTCCTGACTCACAAAATGAAAGTTTGTTTACATTTAATTGTATGTGATGTAATTGTTGTATAACAGGCTCTCGCACTATGTTATTTATTCGTCCTCTCACTTAAGACGGAAACTGTCAGCAGAGTGGAAAACGACTTAAACTTCCATAGACTTCGCAGCGTTTCGGCGTTTGCTTGGTTCCTCGTTGCTATCACCGAGAAGTGCTTCGTAAAGTTTTAAATTGACGTTGACATTTAGAAGCTCCTCTTTTGTATAAAATTTTATACATAAATTGGCCCGGTTTCCTATTTAATAGTGTATAAATAATATAATATTTCTTATATCTTACACACAAATTTAATTTAAGTTACAACTTAAATATGAAAAGAATGATAAATGTCAGCGAAGCAAATCAGGTCTGAGAGGATAGCGATATTTGGTACACCAGGTACTCTCTGCCTACCTCGTTAGGAATAGGGTCCTTACGAAGTAGGCAGAAAGGAAGGTAAAACTATTATTATATCATCACGCCCTTGAGAATTATTCAATTAATAAAAAAATATATTCTAAGGACATAGAGTCAATAGACATTTTATGGGCAAGCATGCAATATCCTACACTAGTATAACTTTTGGAAGCAATTCGTTTTTATGGGCGACGATGTTCGCGCACACAGTTATTGGCAATGTTGAAGCGTATTTGCAAGAGATTGATTTCATTCGCTTCAATTCGAGAGTCCCAACTTCAATCTAATAGAACACGTCTGGAATGTTCTAAAGCGGCGGGTAGAAGCAGTGCAGCGCGCTCCACTAAGCAACAGAGAGCCAAAGAATGTCAAAGCCACGCAGTGAGAACGTACCCCAGCGGTTATTTAGAATTCCCTTAAGCGATTATAAAGAATTTTTTGAAGCATTTCTGGATTTATGCAAGTTAGAACTTCACGACAGATTGCTGAAAAGACTGTTAGGATGAAGAGATTATTAAGAATCTTTTACAGCGTGCCTAGGTACGTGCGAGTTAGGAATTAAATGAGAGGAAATCAAGTTCAACAACCAACTTACATTTTCATGTTGTAAAAAGTAAAGATTTTTTTATTTATTTTTCTTATCATTCCTATATTATACATTAATTTATGAAACTACAATTATAGAAGCCATTTAAACAAAAAAAATACTGTAGGTGATATCGATATTGATCATCTACGTAAATGCCTTTTTAAAAGTAAATGCACACATGTGTATACAAATATTTCGATCATCTATAGACAGATATATGTGAATAATTATTTATATAGATATTAAAAAAGTATCGCCCCCGGGTGGGTTCGAACCACCAACCTTTCGGTTAACAGCCGAACGCGCTAACCATTGCGCCACGGAGGCTCTGTCTTCAGCCAAGAATCTAAGCTACAGCAGATTTCAGACATATATTTTTGGATAAAATCTGGTTTATAAAAGATTACAAAAAGATATCGCCCCCGGGTGGGTTCGAACCACCAACCTTTCGGTTAACAGATGAAGGCGCTAACCATTGCGCCACGGAAGCTCAGTCTTGTGAAGATGTAACAAGTTTTGCCTATATTCATATATTTCCTAGTTTGTTCAAAGTAATATATAGACAGGATTCTAATGATTCAGCTGCTATTATCATATTTGTTTCACACATTATATATTCAGTGTCAGCGTAACGTCATTTTAAATGGCTACGATCGACTAATTTAGGACAGCCAACGTTGAGTTTCATTGTATATCTAGTATTTGGTTCATATTTGTTAGCGCGTAGACCAATAAATAATGTTCAAGTACAAAATAGAATTGCAAATGCTTATTGTGAGGTTCATGTTTTCATTGTTTCACATTTGGGTTGCATTTCCGAGCACGAGGCACGAGAGTCATACATCATTAGGTATTCAAAGCTAGAAAGAATAATATTTGCAATTTAAATTTTTCTGTTTTTTAACATTACCCACTGGCTCACATGTATAATTATGACGTAAATATTCTCAGAGGACACCAAACCGTCGCAACGTAGGCTTCCCACGATAAACAGATCATGTACATTAATTTTACTTGTCTTAAAATGACATTGTTCTCTTACAGAATGTAATTTGATGTCTGCAAAAGTATTATGCCCATACAGAATTTTGCAATATATCTGCAAATACATCTCAAATATAAGTGTAACTGTACATGTATGTATTTAAAATTTCGATTCGTATTTAACATTTTCGAAGTCTACAGGATAGAGAAAAAAGTAGATGAATAAATAAAAGAAAATTAAACGATATCTTTTTACATTGCGACCTTGTGGCCCAGATGTTAGTAGCAAGGTATTATTATGACACAGCGTGTTAAGAATATTATATTATAGTAAAATGAAATTCTTCGTAAGAATCGTTGGTCTTTTGCATTATACTTTAGTACTTTAAAGAACTAAATTAAAATATTTAAATTATCATTTCAGCCAACCGGAGATAAAGCCATGAAGGCTTTCATCGACATTATTTATTTATTTATTTACTTATTTAAGAATCGCCAACGGAATGTACATTTCACATATATAACAAAAATACTTATATCATTTTAAATGCCATCCCAATTATAGGCAACCACGACTTACAACACGACTTATATACCCATGAGTGCCTCGTTGGTCGAGTAGTTGCAAAGCGTGACTGCTGTTCGAGAGGGCCTGGATTCGAATTTCGGGTCGGATATTTCTAGTAGAGGTACGGAGTCTGGATCTGTGACCGGTATACGGCAATACACTCACCATCTAATCCGTGGGACGTAACATGTAACCTAATTGTGTTAATCGTGGGAGTGTACCACATCGGATATTACAGCCGTGATGTTACGTAACACCAAGATTCAAAAGCCGTATCATGTATTTGGTCACGGGCAATCGGTTCTTTTGTCTTCTAACCTACCCTAAAAAACACACTACAGAACTATACTGGAATATCGTTGTGACAATCATATTCACCAAAAATGTGGTGTCTGTGCGTTTGGAAATTAGAAGACAATTTTTTCAGGGTACTCGTAGTTTTTACTTATTAAATTACTCGAATTTATATTTATGGATTGTCTTAGTTCAGTTTTAAGACTCATATCAAGTAAAACGAGTTTCTCTCAATATATGAGGGGGTAGAAGGAAACAGGGGGTTGGGAGTTGGTTTAATTGACGTCAAAGTCATCACATTCCCACTCAAGTAGATTACGTTCAACAACGTGTGTTTTACTTCTAATCTTTTCAATTAGTACACGTTTCTTAAGAATTGTTTTCCTGTTAACTCTTGCTAAGTGTAGTTGTTGTTAAAACTATTTCGGCTAGAAACTGGGTGACTATCATGCTTGACCTGTTGATTCAGTAGCTAGAGACCTTGACCCTGATGTGGGTTTGATTTCTACTGGCATTTACGTGTTGCATGTTGAGGAGTAGTATTGTTTTTTGTGTCGGCGTGCAAAATTTTATATTTTACTGAAAAATGTATGTAATAACATACAATTTATCCGCTTTCGTATTTACTGTAGCAATAATTTTGCCTTGTTTGTGATCTGAGGGATGTGTGTCAATTCTCCCTAGATATTAAAAATTTAATTACATTTTGTCAAACCGACATAACTATGTTTTAGACATATCCTGGGTTTGGCAGCCGGACATGTATTGGAGTACTTGCAATATACCTATAATTACACTATACCCCAAGTCTTCCATATATCATATCGATACGTTCTGGTTCATCATGGAACTGTATGGTCCAGACGTCTCGTTGTGAGTTGTGGAGACCTGTTGTGGTTACCTGTTATAGACAACAGGTAACAAAAACGATCTCAACATAACAGGTATATTATTATTCTGAATCGAAGGGACAAATAACATTACTCAGACCACGCAAAGTCACGACTGGATGCTAGCACATTGTAATATAATTTCGAGTCGATTTGGCCAAAAATACTCTCGTGCTCATAATTTCGCCCAACCATTTGGTTAACCTAACGTAAAATAGGCTTTCGTTTCGTAACCGTCGGGTCTCTCCTCACTCGTCAATTTAATAACGCTTGAAGTCTTCTCTTTTATGTCACAGGTTATCCTCAACACGGTTTCTTTGGATATGGGACATATTAAACATTCCAATAACTAGTGACGTGGGAAAAGGAAAGTTTTTTGAGTAAGTAGATTATACTTTAGCTTTTTTAAATATTATTCTGTATTTGTGGTGGTATAATATTCTTTTTACGTAAGTATACGTCGGAGTATCGAGTTCGACTATCCGAATGCCGGCGTAATTTTATATCCGGTCATGCTTGGCCAAGGCCGTTGGACCAGTCAGGTAGTTTTACGATTGAGGTTGCATAAAATGGATCCTAGACAGTTCAACGGTGTCCCTGTAACTCGGGGCCAGAATAAGAACTACGGCATCAGCTGCCTGTCATAAGAGGCGACTTAAAGGAAGCTTCTGGGTTTGCAACAGGCTAAAATGGGAGCTTGAACCGTTCAGGTGGCGATCCCGGAAAGGATGACGGTACGAGTAGCCGCATATTGTCGTGGAAATCGGAGGGCATAGGAAGAGGCGTTGGAGATCTCGGAGCCCACCTATGAGCGCCGAGAATGGCCACCGAGGGTGTTTTATTGCGGTAAAAGTCCCATATAACCCGGTATCACTCCCAGGGTACCGGGTACCTTTTGAAGATTCCCCTCGTAAACAAAAAAATGTAGTTCAACAGTAATAGTTACGGCATTATTTAGACGATATTAATATTCTTATAAATTACGTATATAAAGCATTTAGAATTGAATTATTTTTTTTACTTGTTGCTTAAGACTATCCACTATATAACACCCAACGAGGTTGAAAGCGCACTGGTTACACGTATTCATCTATTTATCACATATGCACAAGAAAAGAAACTGTTTGTCTGATTGTCTGAGCAGCACAACCGAGCACACTGGGTCTGGCAACGTTAAGTTTTGTACAGGAGTTTTTTACATGACGTAAGTAAGTGCACCAATGTGGATGAGAATTTGCTTTGACGGTCGTGATTTGAGAAATTATTATATTACATTATGGCTGGAAATAAAAACTATTGTAATATTTTTTGGAAATGATCTTTCAATCAAAATTTAACGAACGGCGGTCCAATTGCGACCATTATTCGATCACTAGTACGATTAATCGGTTTTACCATCAGTGTAAATTGTTTTGTAAATTGCCATGATAGCAATTTAATTTCTATCGTCGGTCGTGAAGAGCTCAGTGTGCGTAATTCGTATCAAGCTCAAATCAATCTAATCAGATTTTGTCAATAGTCCTAGTAGATTCGTTATGGTAGGGTTGTTACATTAATACTTAAAAACCGGACTAATATCATCTATACGCATTGTTATAAAAATTAATAGAGCTTCAAAAAAAGTAACGTCACGCTTGTAATCCCCGAAAAGGTAGGCAGAGGAGTGTAGTACACTCTCAAGTTTCACATAATAGAGTTTTAC
>DWMG01001166.1:0-15991 GCA_018244855.1 Elbella merops
TTCATTACAAAACTTTAGTTCACACACAATAGACTAGGTGTCGCTAGTAGTTACATTTTGATACAAATATATCCATTGTCAACACTCCCACTTATCAAAATGAACTAAATATTACAACAAGGTATAAACTCAAGTTACATCACAATTTTAGAATACCCAATGATTCCATAAATTTGTAGTGTTTAACTGTACCTAGACGTTTAGTCAACAAATCTGCTGGCATCTCTTTTGTAGATAAATATTTAACTTCTACTTTTCCACTTTTGACAATCTCTCTTACAAAATGATGTTTAACATCAATATGTTTTGACCTGTTGTGACATTGATGGTTTGTGGCCATCTTCAATGCACTTTGATTGTCGCAATATAACCTAATTGTAGATAAAGATCCAGTTAGCTCATACAATAGTTCTCTTAGATATACAGCTTTCCTACAAGCTTCCGAGAGTGCAACATACTCAGCTTCGGTGCTTGATAGAGGAAGCGTGCTGGGCCCATAACCTCTAATAAAACGCATGAGTTGGCAGTGTAACAAGACATAAGAAAATTTATTGAAAATAGAATACATACTGACACTACAATAGTTGCAATGCTTGACACACATGGAAATGTCGCTACAGATAATATTTTGATATCATCATAACATATGATCACTGATATATGAAGTTCCAATTTCGATTTCTCACCTTTTTTCTCTTGATTCTCCATTTCATTGTCATCATTTATTTACATTAAAAGATAAAGTAGAGTTTCATAAACTTCTATAGATATAACATTTATAAACATTTTTATATTTGGTTTTAAATAATATCCTATTTTTAGTTACTTACGCATAGCCCAGATAGTTCAGTCGGTAAAGCATTGGACTTTTAATCCAAGGGTCCAGGGATCAAGTCCCGGTTCAGGCGATCGCTTTTTTGGACATAAATTATACAAACATCGTGATTTTCAATTTTGTTGCGAAAGTCAACAATAATTCTTTATTCCATATAACAAAAATAAGAAGTATTTTTGATACTGATCCGTCTTGTTGGTAATCGGTAAGGTACACAACTAAATAAAATGTTCGAGGACATCCCTAGCGTCAAACGTTGTTTTGTTTATGTGTCACCTGCCAGTCGTTGTGCCACTTGCACTATTTTCACGTTCCAGTAAAATTTTAATGGGAAAATGTGTGATATAAATGATAACACTATTAAATTAAGTGTAAAGTGGAATGGAAAAGAATATGATATACCAGAACTTTCGCCTTCGGATTCTGTGGCAATGTTAAAAATCGCTATAGAAAATGCTACGGGCGTTCGACCGGAAAGACAGAAGCTACTTAACGTAAAATTCCAGGGTAAATATATTATTTTTATACGATCAAAAACCCATATTTTTCAGTGATATAATATTATATTCATTGACATAATGTTTCACGTGTTTTTGCAGCATCCTTGACTGTCGTTTTTCGTAACCTAATTACCATAAAATTCGAAGAACCGCTATGCTATTTCATTGATTAAAGAAGAAAGTAGAGTATAAACATATCGCATAACTAGCGAAGTACTTAAAAATTTAATGTCACTGCGTTAAAATATTAGAATTGTACTCGTAATTTCACAAAAACTTGCAAATATACAACCTATATTTAAATTGAAAAATACTTGTATATAAGTCAGCATAATACTTGCATGGAATCAATTCGGTAGCTATTTTGTATTGAATCATTAGATATAGAAAGCATAAGGTCTTTGCATTAGTTACTAGACATTCTTTTAGTTGTCTTACAGTTTTATACTTTCCATTATAGGTAAAGTGGCAACTGATAACTGCACCTTGTCAAACCTGAACCTCAAACCAAATCTCAAGATAATGATGATGGGTTCCTTAGAAGAGGCAATTGAAGGTGCAAGAACTAAGCCAGATGTTGGAGATGAGGTCGTCAACGATCTGGATATTGAGGAGGAGGAAGTAGATGTTGAGAATCAAGAGGTGAGGATAGACATGAATGACAGGAAACTGTCAATTTGAGATTAATAAACATCGCCACACATATAGGGAGTTGTGTATTAAAATTTTTAAACTAAAGTAAAAGTAATTTACTCAAGTTTCAATAACTATGACCTGCCAACTTTTAATTACTCTGTGTAACACATAAGCTAATAGGGGTTTTCGGATTTTGATATGTTAATCATTAGCTGATTAGTTAAATGTCAAACTTGTTAATAATGAACTTGGTAGACAATTTTCAATGAATTGTCTTGTGTCATTAATAGAAACTGGGTGTGTTAAGTATATGATGTAGCTTACGCTATAACCATCAAACATTTATATGCCAGTTTATTTGATGGTTATCAGACAAATTGTCATTAGACATGTTGAGTGGCAAGCTACTAATTGTAGCTTTAATTTCCACATGTGACAAACATTAATGTGATCAGCATAGTTGTTTGGTCTGTTTAAAATTTTCTATGTGTAATATATAGAATTGATAACCATAACATGAGCTCTCAATATATAAGAGATCAGATGACTATATAATTGATTCCTGAATTTTATTATTAATTTAAATTATATTATACATAACTTCAGATCATACAGCACAATTTCTATGTTTTTAATGTTTATTTTAAACATTTATTCACCAAGATATATGTATTATAATAAGATACCATTCATTTTCAGGTTTATCTAGCAAAAATAAACAAGAGAGTCCGTGACTATAAAATTAATATTCTGAATGAACCAAGACCTGATAAAAAGTTACTGGTCCTCGATATAGATTATACACTGTTTGATCACAGATCTGTTGCTGAAACTGGTAAGTGTATATCTACACAATACAAATCAAGTATGTACTATATTAACATAAATGTAACTTAAGTGTTTAGCATCCAAAACACTATTGGTCTAAAAAATGAAAGTATCAAGTATCTTTACTAGACAAACCTGGGTTATATCCTACTCTACCCTACCCTAACCCTAACATCTACATATAAGTGATATCACTTTGTTCATTTGGCTATTTCAAGTAGCCTTGTAGCTAACTACTAGCAGTCTCTATGTCACTACTAGAAATTTCAACTAGAGCATCAAAGTTAGAAAATCCAATAGTACCTGACCTACCTCAGGATTCATACCCAGAACCTCATGTCATCAACAGTCATGTGTTGCAACCACTCGACCAATTAGGCAGTCAAACTTTGATATTACTATAAATAGCAATACCAAGAATTTATTTTCAAATATATATTTATACTTACAGGCTATGAACTTATGCGTCCATTCCTTCATGAGTTCCTAACATCAGCATATGAAGATTATGACATAGTGATCTGGTCAGCGACCGGCATGAAGTGGATTGAGGAGAAAATGAGATTACTTGGTGTTTCCACACACCAAGACTATAAGATCATGTTTTATCTGGACTATTTAGCGATGATTACTGTCCATACAGCCAAGTATGGCACTATAGATGTAAGTTTTAATGTAATTCAAAGTAGTTTGTTCTATGTTTACTTTTAAATGTCTTAAAAACAGGAACAGCTGTTTCTTGTGTATGAAGACAGTAAAAAAAAATATTTATTTTTAATCTCTTCTGGCATGCATCCTAAATTCCATTATTTCATTTTCTATTTCTGGAACAGCAAACTCATTTTTTTTCAACCCATTACAATTCCACTATTGGAATACAGGGCTCCTCTCATATTGAAAGTGTTAAGGCCATAATCTGCCACGCTGGCCAAGTGCAGGTTGGCAAAAAAAAAACTGTCATTATCTTGCTTTGTTTGCTTATTAAATAGTGTGATTGACGCCCTGCTATTATAATTGGTTAACAGTATTACATGTGACACTTCAGCCAGTTTATTGAAATTATCTTCTATTATTCTTAGAATTATCTTCTATTCTAGTATTTTTGCCAGATCTACATCTTCACCTACTTTAATATTGCCATATTTGTGTTACAAATATTCATAAAATATTCATATATTTTTTACAGGTGAAACCTTTAGGTGTAATATGGGGCAAATATCCTCAATACAGCTCCAAAAACACAATAATGTTTGATGACATTAGAAGGAACTTTATAATGAATCCGAAGAGTGGTTTGAAGATACGACCATTCCGGCAAGCACATTTGAATAGAGACAGGGATAGAGAATTACTGCATCTCTCAACATACTTACGAGAAATAGCTCAATATTGTGATGACTTTGATCAGTTAAACCACAAAAAGTGGGAAAAGTACAAGCCTGACAAGAGCAGAATACAAAACGCAGGCAGCAAGCGGAAAGCTGAAGACAGTTCTCCATCCACACCTAAGGAATGACCGTTGTGTAGGCACAGTGTTGCCCGCGTTTCGAATTCGCTTCAAGCTGTCAAGGCTAAGGTTGCCATGTTTCATGACATTAATTATAAAATACTTGTATATAATTTTTTAAGGTTTATCGTGATATGACAGTTAATGGATCAATTAATATTTAATGTCAAACTTTAGGAAAGCTTTATTTATCAGTTTTGTATGAGTTAGTGTTGTTATGTGGTAAATAAGAAGACTGAGTAAAAAAAGGAAAGAAAGTAAAAAATATAATAGTAAACGAAGTATTGTTCTCGTTTTGTTTTTATATCAAAAGAAAATAAACTGTAATTTTAGTCAGCGCTGCTATTCCACAGTAGATGACGCTTACCATCCTGGAATCTTCAAAATCGTATCAACATGGCCGCTTTAGCCTACTCGGCCGTTTTGTTCGAAAAATTATAACGCTTATAGCCTCTTAGGTTGTGATGATTGGTATAAAATAAAATAAAAACATATTTAAAACATACTTAATAAATGTATTGCAAAACTTTTACGTATTTTATTACCTAAACAGTTCTGCACTTGTTACAGTTTAAAGTAATCTAAATATTCAAACTTAAGTTTATATATATTATGGAACAGGTACGGTTCTAACACATTGTTAATGTTACTTGACGGCATCCTAAACAATGCGTGTCCTGTTTTAAAAGACAGTTAAGACGCTCCGTTAGGTGGAGATACCGTGCCAAGGCTATTTTACATGATTGTTCCCTTTCTGGGTGTTGGAGCTGCACGTGTACCACATAGTCCTCATACGCTATTTACGGAACCTCTAAGAATGAGAACAATGCTGCTCTACTCCGGGATTCCTCGGCGACTTACCCCACACATCACACTATTTACTGTCCATCGCGTCATTTGTGCTCATAACTTATTACGTGTATTATTTCAATAGACAAAAATAAAGTCTCATCACTTCGGTAATAATATTGGATATTATTATATCATTCTCTATAGTATATTTCAGTTTGCTAAGTCATAGTCAATATTGAAAATAACAATTATTATGTACCTACATACGTACATTTAATTTCCATTGGAGTATTTACATACAATAAAACAATTTGTGTTTTCACATACACGTCTATTTCATTTCACATCGACAACACGTACATGACTAGACAGAGAGACAGGTGCAACACATTTAACAATAAACAGTTTAAAAGTCTTAATAGTACTTAGTATATAATTAATAATAAGAAACTATGCTTTGCTATGAGTAAGTAGGTATTAGTTAGGTAACCTAGTGAGGAGTATAAGTAAGTACAGCAGTAGTAGTCTTAGGTGTATGCACACCGCAGTTACACTTTGTTAAATGTTAACATAAAAAATATATTGGGTAACTTTAAGTGACGAACGAGTTGCACGGCATATTTTTAAAAGATATAGAAAAATAATATAGATGAAGACATGGTTTTAAGTTACCTTGTTAACGTCGGGAACTATTCTGTGACTAATGTTATCGATCGTTATTACAAAATATATGTTATTACAAAATATATTTTAAACAGTCGAACATGTTAATTGTCATGGTAATGTTTAAAAACGACAAATAACTTTTTGTTATCATATGTTGAACAGTGTAACTTGGAAACATTGATCCACACAAGTAACTGCGGTGTGGTTGCATCTTTACAGTGTAGGTGGCCAGAGAAGTGGTAAGCTGACGATACGTCGAGTGCACGTCAAGTCTCGTCGTCTGCAAGTGTGACATACATGTTTCCAACTTACATCGCCGCTAGCATAGTACACTCTAAATTAAGAACTTCGCTATTATCCATTTTCAATTGCTATAGCTCCTTTTAATAAATGCCTCATAAATATTTTAAATATACATTGATTGGAAAACGGAAATACTCGTATTAATTTGATGATATTAAGCTTAAACGTAGAAATTAATTGGTTTAAACGCCATCAATTTGAAATACAGTAATGTAATTATTTTGTACAACGATTGGATTGAATCATGAAGCAAACACCCTCGTGCATCTCAATCGAGGATTGCATGGTTTTATGGAATTAGTTGCAAAGTAGATCGCACAATGTTAAGCTTGAGCTTATTTTAGAGATCGGACTATTATATATTTGTGTATTTCTTTTATATGTATAAGTACTTTTTATTAGCATGATGCCAATTTCACTATTAATAATTTAGATCAGATCTAATATCAGATCAGAATATAAGATGTAATAAGAAAAGCTATCCCAATTTTTATTTTCCTCGCAATTGCTAACGATTTTCGCGTAAAACGTTAAAAATGGCCAGCAACACTAATGCTTGGCCTAAACAGCTGGCAGAGTTCAGCAATCATCTATATCTTACTAGATATACTACTGTACTACTGTACCCCTATTGGATAGTTGTCAGGAAATCGATTTTCAATGTGTCAATAACTTCCCATTGCAACCCGTGGAAATGTTTCGGACAAAATTATCGATTAAATCTATCCATTTGACTTTGTTGAAATCCTTACAGTGGACATTGTTATGGATTATTGCGATTTTATTAAGGATAATAACTATACCAAAACTATAGACCATACTAATTCGAAAAAATATAATATAGCTACAGTTAAAGTTTAAATTTGAAAATTCCAATTAAAACACAGTGCAACAATAGACATTAAATATTATAAAGATAAAATGTAAAATATGGTTAATAAGATAATGAGGAAACTTTTTACTCACTTGTCAAAAACTATACCTTCTCATATACATCCTTTTATTATTCGAACAACGAAATATTTATTAACAACATTCGAATATAAAGAGTTACATTTAAATTGTAAATATCTATTTTTCATAAAAACTTCAATTTTAAAAACATAGTTCGAAAATTTAATTCTTGCCTTTCGGCGACTATCACTAGAAATTTAATAATAACACAATTGTTGAACAAAATAAGTATAGGATTTTTTTAACAATTTGTATTTTCCTATAGCGGAATCGTGGTTGCTCGATGTTAAAATGTATACATTTATTTATAAATATTGCACTATAATATTTCCATTTCATCTAACGTATCCAGCAATAGCGTAGGTATGCATGTTTCCACTCCTGCTAAAACTTCGCTCTATTTTCTTTAAATATACTTATATTCAACTATTATATCTAAAAATATTATTATGTATACCTAATCATTGTAGCATTCTTTTCTTGACTAAACGCTGTGAATGGCATATATTTATATATAGTATCAGCGACTACAATGTTTTAATAACAATCATTGGCTAATATATAGTCTTATTGCTAACAATAACATCTTAAATTTACATTTTGATGTTTCACGATGCTTTTTTAAATATTTAATATTTGTTATTATTATATGTTAGATAAAATTAATAATAGACGAAAAATATCAGACAAACCGAATTTACCCGTGATAAAGTCGTCTGGCTTTTATGAAAAATAACCTTTTATATATCTTTACATAATAATATATTTATATAATTGTTGTAATTCAATGAATACGATATATAATACGAGTCAAACCTTCAAAAACGGCTTGTGTGTAGACAGTACTATGTGTACATATGTATGTAGCAGTAGGTACGTCAGGTCGATAGGGAAAGACACTTGGCACTCAGTGCCTTCTGCCTACCCCGTAAAGTGATTGGCGTAATGATATAATAATGCAGATGTAATATAATATATTATAACACAAAGGACAATATCCATTTACGCTTTGCACGATATGATATAAAGGTGAGCACATTAAGTATTTTCTTTCACAATAATCTACATTATATTTTAGTAGTAAACTTTTCATTAGCAAATATGAAATGATAGATTAACATTGCGTCTATTACAAACTATCCACACATTATTAGTACTAATTTAAATGAAGAAGCGTGGATACTAGCGAGTGCGGGAGCCAATTGTACGAGTAAAGTAAGGTTTAACACCGGACTGGACCTCCTATTTCGCCTTACGAAGGAGTGGAACAGTGTGCCACCGATCCGTGGGCGCCTCTCGTAAGACTGTATGTTAAAGGATGTTACTACGGGTAGGAACGGTCATTGGTACCTACAGGAACCCCCGTACGCAACTACCACAAGTTTATTTCATTTATTTATTGATCATAACTTAAGACTTAGAGTAAGAGAGAAGACTTAACTTAAGAGTGAGATGTAACACCGGAGTAACGAACCGCATCGAGCATAACGTATGACCTATATATATGGGATACCGTATGAGTACGGTAACAGATTGTAACGATACCGTGTCGGATAATGTGTAAGCACGCTATAGTTTTCCATACATAAAGATTTATATAAAATACATATGTAAGTATATTATTATTGAAATAAATGTTGATAGGTTTCGTTTATAGTAATTTATTTACTACAATGTGTTCTATTATTATTGCACGTCACGTGTATAAGGGTAGGTGTTTTTTAATTTGGAAGATTATTTCCGAGGAACTTTTTTTCATAAGAATATTCTGTCTGTATACAGTATAGGTATATAAAAACGATATGAGAGCATATTTTGAAAAGTGACAGGTTAGACATATTACGTTCGTTAGTTAATTGTCCAAAAATTAAGATTATATACAAAGAGTATAGGAATGAGTGTTAAATATAATTAAATAATAAATTGATTTAAGTACTTCAATTCCATACTTCACTAAATCCCCAAAAATCGTACATCTACAAAAATATCGATGTTATATTAATATAATTTTAATACAAAAAAATATCAACCAATTACGTTTATGATTATGTAAATAAAAGCCAAAACCCTGTTGCGAAATGCGAGTAATTATTTAGTTGTTGTGCAACTGTCGCATACAAACAGGCATACTAACAGGCAACACCTGTAACGGTTACAGACAGTCCATATACTCAGGGTACGTGTTACGTTCTCAGAATACGCGACCTAGATCGAATTAAATTTATTCATATATTTTCATATTAAAGTTTAACATTAGGTTCCACAGGGAATCTGAACATAAATAAAACTGTATACATAACATTATGATTCACTCGGTTTTATGAAAGTAAGTTCTAAAAATATATATTTATGAAATTGACAGATATTGATTAACTTAACATTTAAAAAGAATTGTTAAGTTTTTCTAGAACTTCCAGTATTGTTGGTAAAGTTGTGCGTGGTAAATTAAGCTCTCGTCCAATAGATGAAGCAGAACACTGCGACCTTTGAGCTTTAAAATTTTAGATTTAACCTCCACTGTAATTGTATTTCTTACTTCCTTCGTTACTTTTCTGTAAGTGTCTTGTTTAGAAGTCATAGTATGATTTAATTTCTGACAAATAATAGCAAAAACTGCCAAAAATGCAAAAAGGCTTTATAACATCTTGATTGTGAGTAGTGTTTACCGTACTGAAGAGATTCCTCAGTAACAGCGCACAGGAGTAATCCACGTTCGCCGTCCTTCAGCCTGCCCAGCAGGCGCTGAACTGGCGGGAAGTGAATTCTCCTAAGCCAGAAGTCGAAACACTTGACGTTTGCTCATAGAGGTATTATCGATAGAGCAGGGAAGAAGTACGGCTGCCTGTAAACGGCAACGTACGACGGTTAGAAAGAGAGCAACAATCGCGATACCTTATCTATCTCTTTCTATCTCACTACTGACGCATGCGCAGCAAAATAAGCTTCGTTTGCTTTCTTTTTTTTCGATGAACACATTCTAGGCTGGATCCCCTACTCTATATATAATAACTCTATGCGCATGCTTGAAGAATAGTAGATATCATAAAATTGTTTGACATAACTCGAAACGACGTAAATGGAGTAAATGATGAATTTATGTCGATATGGATGTTGTTATGACGACTGCTGTACATTTGTATTGGGTCAAAATCGATAGTATATTTAAATTTCATTTTTAAATTGTGAAATTCGATAAATAAAATGATTAATTAGCTAGTGGCAAATTAATGATCTATTTTCTATTCCTTGTACAACTTATCCTACCTATATTCAAAGCCACCATTTTATATTACATGTATTAACTATACCTACAAAAATTCCAAACGACATCAAAATGTTGCCATTTGCCAAATTTTCCTATAATATCCTATGTTACGGTTTATAGCATTATTAATTACATAAAAATTATATACTTGTCTACCTAAATTCTAAAAAAGCAGGTACAGGAAAATATAAAAACTAATAATGTATTTACTAAAACATAAAAATATTACAGATGACTCATTGATCACAGATTGGTCAATATAAATCATAATTATGATTGATGAAACTTCTATGAGTATTTCAGTATACATGTAACGTGTAGTAGCGATGTATATTATGAATTTAAGTATATTATATATATGATTTATTTGTTATTACAGTATTTTAAGCATTAGCATTAGAATCTTAGGATATTTTCAATTGTTATACATACACTATAGAAAAAAATGTCTAATCTCTCAAAAGTTATGTTATTTAAATATAAAAATGTACATGTTAACACCTTATCGGCGGCACGTCTCGTAAAAATTTATTCGCTTTGCGCCGGCACCGCTAATTCGGATTACTTAGCTAATCGCAAAATATCGTACATATATAATTATAGTATCGTCTCTTTCGTCTGCCATGATGTAAGGGCACAAGTACTTATAAGAACATAAAACTTGTTGACATGTGTATATAACGACACCATTGTGGTGTGGCCGGTAGTTTGCCCCAATTTTGCGCACGACACCATTGTGGTGTGGCCGGCAGTTTGCACCAATTTCGCGCACGGCACCAATGTGGTGTCACCGGACGGTAGTGTTAAATAAAAAATATTAATGTTAATAAAAAAATAATATAAAATAAATAAAAATAACCTTATCATGTCATATCGAAAACATCGCTTAGAATGTTGGTTGGTCTTTTAAAGATTTTTGGGTTTATTGAGGAGGACCAATTGATAAATTTTTGACACATATTTTAGATTCTTAAGCAAAATTAACAAATCGTAGTTAAATTTTAATACTTCTAATCTTCATAATATAATGGTATATAAATTTCAACCAATATTGTATTTTTCTGCAAACAAAATGGAATATCATCGTGGTAATAATGAAAAACGAATTTGGTATTACACCCTAAAATGTGTACAAGCTAACATTAACGACCGAAAATGGTCGAATTATCTAAAATATTATCCTAAGTTAAATGATATATGTAACTGTCGACAATATACACCAAATTTATGTTTTACAGCTAATATATCGGACATATCGGACATAGCTGTAAACCATAAATCCGACAATAAGGTTTTCGTTGGACTTTAGTTGTCGATAGAAAACTGAAACTTCACATCGATTTGTTATTAATTATTTGTTGTTAGTGATATACCACCGATATCGTAACGTTGATCATCTAAGGCATATAATAAATAGCATACAGCCAAAGAAATATCATACCTCTAACATGTCAGACAACATATAATATGGTGCATGATCGGACGGGATTTTATATACGATTTTTAGTTCGGAGTAAAAGGGATAAGCGTAGAACAATCTGAAACTGGCTCTATATACTAATATATTATATTATATTCTATTATATTCTATTATATTATATTATTCTATCGTAGGTGATGTGTATACTTACTCTGAAGCGGTATTGGCAAGGTACAGGCAAAGATTGTTACACTAAAGTAGATGATACAATATTTATATTAAATACGAATATAAATTATAAATCGACTTATACCACATACGTTTTTCGGTAGGGCCCAAAGAGTATGCATTATCCAAAGTTATTTTTTGAAGCCCCTACTGAAATCAGCGAGGTTCCGTGTGGCGATGCGCTAAAACACATATGAGTTAAGCCGATATATAATTTAATCACTTATATAGATATGTACTTATGAAATGTTTAATACTAGAAATACAAAATTAAGTTACATCTGAATGACACGTACTCGTATATATTACTTGGGGGTATATGTATAACTATTGCAAGGGATTCTATAACTATTTTTAATTTGCCTACGCGTCAATAATATATAATCAATATTTATATTCAAATACTATATATTGATATATACTTAAAATTTATATGTAAAATTGAGGTTTGCTTCTATGCACTTTTTTTAAATAATAAGTATAGCTGACAGTGACCTGCACCGGATCCGCATGTGGACCGCATCGGATCTGTTATTCGATATTTTATCATATCGGATAATTATAATGGCTCCTTAATGTTACGATGAGTGACGTATCTAATTTTTATATATGGCATCACTTCGTCCTACACGTGTATCTACTCTAGTTTTTTCCAGGGTTCGAAATTATCGAAATAATTATTTTCTTTGATAATTATCATGATATTTATGGTATAATTATGGGATAATTATCAGATAATTATCATTTTACACAGGGCATTTAATCTACGGCATTTACGTATAGGTACAATTAATATTTTCTCTTAGTTAAATGTTAAGTGATAAATAAAACTGGACACAAATACTAATTTCAGCAAATATCCACTATTTACTTTGCTTGTTGATAAAAGTGTTGATGTTTGCAACAGTTTTTAAGTTATTTTTTTTTAAGTTGACAGCCGTATTAAACTACGGACACGTTTGTATGAAACGTCGGCCATAAAATGCTTGAATACGCTAACAAGCGATAACTTACGTTCGGATACCCGTAAAACGATATTATATTATTATCAAGATAATGATCAAGATATATTTATCAAGATAGTTATGATGATAATTATCAATATATTTATCAATGATAATTGTCTCTTTGGACCCTGTTTTTTTATAATTAACATCTGGAAGCGAAAACATTTTCAATAATTGACAAACATAATCGTATATCTATATAAATATTAAAAAAATAGAGATTATTAAATAAATAACTTTTCTTTGTTGTGAATAAATAAAAAAACAAGCAATATTATAAAATTCGAATATTGAACGCTATTACTGAAACGTTATAGTTTAAACGGTTTTAATTACAAAATTGGCATAGGTTTTGGCTATTTAAATGCTGGCAAATTTTAATATTCTCTGTAAATAATTATATTCGTTTTTTAACTTTTTATGTCATTCATAATCCAAATACATATTGGATTGTAAGGATTCCTAACTATGAAGCCATAATCTATCGCATACCGATAATTTACGCAAATCTTTTCAGCCCCTAATTTATAATCAAGAAAAAAGACGAGATGCTTTTTTACTGAAATTATTTAAAGGTGAACCTTAATTAAAAGTTATATTAAAAATAAATAATGGAATTATTACAATAAATGATGTACATTATATCCAAAATCTTCATTACACGTTCATTAAAGATTATCTCAAACTACATGTACGTCATTCATGTCCGTACGTCCTCATTCACTTCTTTATCATTTCCCTGATAAGCAAGGGTTTTCTTTCAGAATGAGAACGGTCAAAGTCATAGTCTGCCATGTTAGCCATTTCCGGATTGATGTTTTCCTACTAGTGATAGATCTTTGTGACTAGTGATATCTAAGCATAAAGTTAATATAATGCTGTAAAGAGATTGAGAGAGCTGGAAGGGAGGTTAGAATCTAAGCTAACCTTCTAAACGTAGGCATAATATTTGCTTTTGAATAGCAAAAGAGACAGGGGTTTCTCATGGACTTAAATCCCTACATCTATAGGGGTGGACTGTAATGGCGTTCCAAATTCATCAAACAGGGATAGCAACTCTCTTTTAATCGATCTTTGCAAATAAGATCTTATTAACACACATAATCGATGATTGGACTATTTGTTCACTGAAATGATATAGTAGAATTATACCTGGCTACTTGCTGGTGTTCAGCCTTCCCCTTTAGTCCTTGTAGAAGACAGCAGCAGTCACCACGAAACATCATGTATACTTACCTGTAACTAATGACCAATATTGTTTTTTTTAATTTATATGTCGGTTTCCTTAAATATGTTGCCAGGGTTGTCCACGCCGAAGTGGATGTACCGCGAGGTGGGAGACTCCGCCCGATCGGCGGGGGTGTCTTGCTCGTCCAACTTGATGTGCTTCGGCGATGACTCCGAGTGGCACTCATGACGGAAGTTACCTGGAAGAGCAATTAAAAAAATATTTCTTTAATAATAATTTTGAAAATTAATATTGAATTGAATATGGAAAATAATATTGAATTTAAATCAGATGTTTTAACGTCAAATATTTTTGCATTTTAAAATTTAAAAATAGACTATGATTTGTTATAATATTATTATTGGATTTTACAGTTATTAATCTCATTGATCGCTCATATTATCACTCTCATTTATGTTAAAGAATAATTATGTATAAACAGCAATTTAACATAATAATCAAATTTTAATGGAACTAAATAATTACTCGTATTAAGAACATTCCGAAAACGAGATTCGGTTACAATAGGTTATTTATTACGTTTGAAAATTCAACATTATACATCTCATAAAGATGATAGTCCACTTAGTAGTACCTATATTAGGGGTAGAGTAGACAAGGGAATCTCAATTCAAATATCAATTTGAAATTATTTTTACTAATTGAACATAAAATGTGGTGTATGTTAAATTTGTAAGACTTATTCACTTTAATGTCCTCGATATTTATTATAAAAAAAATATTTTATTATTATTGATGTGAAATCACTTGCAAGTATTTCACAAACAACATGATCTACCGACCCCAATTATAGCGCAATGACAAAAGAGACATGAAGTGTGAATATTCAAATGTAATGTAAAATTAAGACGGTACCTACATGTAAAAAAGAATGAATACTCACAAGCCAATCGCCACAACACAGCGGGTAAGACGGTAGCACTAGCACTGCGTAGTGAACAACAACTAGCAAACAAACAACACTACATTTAAATAAAACAAACTACATTAAAAGCGGCTGGCAAATTGTAAAAAAGAAAATTAAAAAAATTAAATATATATAGATAGGAATTTTAAAAAGTTAGAATTCATATCGATGCATCACAGGATTAAAAAATGAAAAAAAAGAACATATTGGGTTATTAATTATTTTGGCTTGGATTTATGTATACACGATGTTCGCTGTAGTTAAAACATATCACAATAAACAATTATATTTTAATGTGAATTTGTATTTCAAAAGTGCATTTTAAATTTAAATATCACTTCCTAACGGTAAAGGAAAACATCGTAAGGAAACCTACACACCTTAGAATTTAGAAAAAAAAAATCTAGTGTGTGAAGTCTGCCAACCCGCACTCGGCCAGCGTGGCAGACTATGGCCTTAACGCTCTCAATATGAGAGGAGACCCGTATTCCAAGGTATGTAATTCTAATCTTCTATTATATGTAATTCCAATGTTACAAATAACTAACAATTTTTGTACTTATCGCACACCATGTGATAGGTTAATATTTGTTTTATTGCAAAAGTTAACAAACAGGCAAGCGGGCCTCCTGGTGGACAGTGGTCAACGTCACTGGACATTAGCAACATCAAAAGCGTCGTCAATCCTCATCTTAATATATATATTTCTTCTGTGCGTGTATGTCATTGAACTCCTCCTAAACGGCTGGACCGATTTTAATGAAATTTGTTGTGTTTTTTCAGACAGATTCGAGAATGGTTTAGATTTACAATTGGATACGATAGAAAATGTTTTTTAGTTAAAAATCGGTAATTTTCTTTGGGAGTTGGAACTTCGGTTCTTTTTCACCAGGT
>DWMG01001167.1:0-15978 GCA_018244855.1 Elbella merops
GAACAAACCTAGCCGCTGTTCCGTCTTCATTGCCCTCGATGGAAGTGGTTCTGAAGAGGCTATTCGCTATCAAAATCACCGTCGTACAATTACGACAGATTGCCGTTCGGCCTGTTGTTTTGTTGGAATCCGCGGAAGCATGCCCGGCCCTCGGGACCTGTAATGGCCCCGGTAACGGTTATTAGGCCTTCCCGACAAGGTCTCCATCGTTTACATTATTAAAAATTTATTTAGAGATACTTGTTCCAACGGCACGGAAAAGACAAAGGGACTAGTTTATTAATTTAGTACGATTTCTTTTAGAACTCAACTTGTCTTGAACAAATGTTATTTATTAGCACCCCGCTATGGGATTACTTGTATTTTTATAGTATTGTCTTTGGAATAACTTAATGTAGCAGATTATTCTTTTAATGAAAACAGTTCTTGGTTTATGTATTCATCTATAGATAATTTATACACCTTCCATCTCATAACAATAAGAACTTTACTACTTCTGTATATACATATGTATTCATGGAATAATATTAATTGTTTGTTGCGAATAAAACAAAGTTTTAGACAGAAAGAGACCAATGTGATATTTCTCTGCGAGCTTCCAATCGTGCTTTATTCCAGTTTCACTGCTCAATGCCATAAATTTGCGGTGTGGCGCGATATGCGATATAATTTGACCAACTGCGTCTGAATATAAATGTACCGGTGCAACTGTAAATGTAAGCTCGCATCGAGCCCGCGCCCAGCGGCCGCTTCTATTTGTCCTACAGTTGTGTGAGCGACGACCTTTGTACCAAGGGGCGTGTCAATTCTTTACTTAGATTGCCAATACCGTCATATTAAATATCACCAGCAAGTCCTAAAGCATTAAAACAAATAATGAAAATCTGAAATTTCTTATCAATGATAATTTTGCCGACTGCCTCGTTGGTTGCAACCGCGACTGCCGATCTACAGATCTTGGGATTGATCCCGGGTCGCGTGCCATTTGATTTTTCTAATTTAGAATTTCTAGTAGTGACTCGGAATCTGGATCTGTGCCCGGTGTATAGCAATAGGCTTACCACCTACTCCATGGGCCGTACGCGTAACGGGTGAAACGTGGGAATGTAATACACTCCTCTGCCTAGCCCTTCAGTGTGTTATATAGTTTTGTATTATACTTTTATAAATAACTTTGCTCGTCATTGCCAGGCTATATCAATCCGCTGCTATACTATACGGCTGCTATAAATATTCTCAAAGTTTCTCCATCAAAGATGCCACTTCAAAATATAGCCATACTTGCTTAGATCTATATTTCGTGTGTACGATGTGATGTGTGATTTAGGCGGGAAATGTGTTGAACAACAAAATCACCACCACGTCAATAGCGCTTTTCATAGTTACATTGTTTTTCGTAAGTGAGGGCTACAAAAAAGCGTAAAAAATACGTTTAACCCACAACAATCGTAAGAACAAAAATTTTCGATTTCGATCGTAAAAATTTGACGATAGCAATCACTCGTCGAGGCACCGACTGACCCCAACGTTGCTTAACCGTACGACGCGCTCGCAACCCGCCGCCGCACCAGGGCTACATACAAGCGCTTCACGCTTCTACTTTATACATTTCTGGTCGAATTTGTGAGTTTCATTCAAAATCTAGTCTGATAAAGTTGCGAACATGTAATTTTTTTGGTAAAAATTAAATTCGTTTAATCACTTTTTACATACATACATATGTACATTATCAGCCTACTCCCGTCCGTTTAATCACTTTTTATGACATGTAATTTAATTAGGTACAATAAATTGATTAAATATTTCAATGTACATTAAAAATCAAAATAATATTTATGTCGTTCATGAACATTCGAAAAAACTACTTAAATTGCAGCCACCAAATTGAGTGACGATGTACGCAAAGTGGCTGGCAGTGGTTGGAAAAGCTGAAGATCGAGCTCAGTGACGTACTATTGGAGAGGCCTATGTCCAGCAGTGGACAGCAGTAGGCTGATAATGAAAGAAAAATTGTCTGCCGAAACTCAAGGCCAAAACACTTATGATAACTTTAATTTTTTATGACCCACGCACTTCTTCACTTCTTAGGCATTCCGTGTCAGTCGTATATCTATGGCTACCTCATTTAAACATTCACCTGCTGTTCTTTGGAAACAAACTATACCGTGCATCCCTTTTTACACATACTATTTCGTTTTGCAAATCAGTATCATTAATTACGACTGATAACGAATATTTCCACTTCATTTCATGCTAATTTCGTCAGTATCGCGCTCTTTTTTCACTGTGTGCTTTTGGAAACTCTCCAAACGACAGGAGCGAGCATCTGCGGCTCGCTTCCATAATTTGGCAGATGCATGTAATCGTCTACTGATTGCAGACACTGGGAACACTATGGGGAATTGGAATTGCTAATTCCATTTGCAGTTTATACCGATAGATGGCGTCATTATGGCTTTCATGTCTATATTTGTGGAACTAATTTCAAATAACAAACATTGAGAAGAGAATTTAGAGATTCATTTGATCATACTTAGAAAATTGTTAAAAATTGATTTGTGTCAACATTTAAGATAGTAACATATTGTAATGAATTCTTATCCTTGTCTGCAGATATACCATACCTGGAGCTGGCGGAGCCGGACGAGGGCTACCACGGACTAATCCGCGAGAACGAAACTCTGGTGGAGGTGACGCCGGCCATACGCGCACGCGGCCCGCTCTGCTCCTTCCTCATTCTGAACAACAAGCATCATGGAGAGGCACCGTTCGAGGTGAGTGAGTACATTCAACATCGTCAGGCTTTTTTAAGGCCTCTTTGCTTGTCATTTAAGTTTTGTGTTGTTTGTTTCTTGACAATAGAAATCCGTCCTGATTATGTAATCACATGTGGCTGATAAAATCTCGTTGAATAACGAACATTGCGGTATTCTCGTAAATTTAACGCACGTTCCTAATACAACGCACCTAATACAACGCATAATATTTCATCATTAGTCAACAAACTGTAAAAGCCTACAGCGATACATCATGATTCCATTAGCCATCCGAGAGGTAGATACCCATTAGCGCACAGCGGCGACTGAACACGAACGAACATTCATAAGTTATATGTCATTCGCATTTGAACGCATCTCGAACGAGCAAGTCTACCAAATGAACAACATTTTTTTAACCTTATACGTACCGATAGTCAAAACATGCGGTTGTATCGATTTTTGGTTATTATTATATACATAAGAAGATATGTAGGTATGTATGATGTACGGTGTGCTGTCTCTGTATTCTTTTCATGACCAACGGGCACGCTCGACGTTTAGTGCGACATCGGGTTCGACAAACTTAACACATCAAAATGTAATTAGTAAAAGCCGACTAGTTTTATATAATATTAGCTACCTTCACTGTGCATTAATGGAATCATTCATAGAAGTAAGATGATGTACTCCCAAACACACAAGAGAATTTCTTAAAAGGCATGACGACCTGGTGCTGTACTGTAACATTCACATTATAGAAATTATTCCTATAAGACTATAGAAGTATCGCAGTGGCACGCAACCCGTCTGATGTCTAGTGCTCAACGCCCTCCATGGGCGGAACAGAACTACGTCACTTCTCCCAAGGTATAATTAGGAAGATCGCATATTTAAGAAGAACAATTTGTTCTCTCCGATATGCTAATAATCCACAGATAATTTTCTTGTGCATGAGTTCTGTACCGTCCGTTCTTGCAGAATGAAGGCATAATTCTATGTGGATTCCGTCCCAATGCGCACGTTCAGCGTTGAATAGAGAACATTTGTATTTACCGAGCGGCCGTTTTTCCCAGTTTTTCGAGTTTTAAATGGAAAAATATGGCACGCTCCCCGCGTATCGAATGGCCGACTATTAGTCGGAGCGTTTGGCAGTCGTTATGAGCACAGTGCGAATTGATTTCGGCGCAGATTCTTTAAAAAAAAAAATACATTTTTGGAAAACTTGTACACGTAATTCACTTTTCACTTTCATCTACCTTATTAGAAATCACGACCTAGTTGGAAAAGTATATTTTCAAAACAGTAACTGTTTCATAGCAGCAAGACAGCTATTCTTATTTTTCATTTTAACATTCACTGGCATCATTATAAAAGACTTAGCCAATCACCATAGACAACATTCTAACCTGCACTGAATCAGCAGAATCAGCTTGGTGGAGTATAGTTACATACAACAGGCAATTGTTTGCAAAACCTGTTTTCACGGATGATACACTAAGACAGATCCTACCAAATCGTGTTTGAAATACATATATTTAGTTCGTCGGTAGATGTTCCAAATTAGTCCTGTGTTCCATAAAAGTAGACACACACATGTAGGTGACTTAAAAATTAGGCTACATTTTTTTCGACCACGTTTTAGCACAATGCAGACTTAGTAGAAATTGGCTTCCTTTGTAAAAGATCTCAATGTTTGTTTGATACAAGTTAAAGAGCTACATAAATATTTTTCACAGTTACATCTGAATAAGTGCTGGTAATTCTGCTAGTGGAGCACAAAGCGGCGCTACAAAAATTACTGCACCACTAAAGGAATAATCTCAGTGCAACGCCACTCTGAAAAATGAGCTCCACATTAAAAATGGTAGCATTAAACTCCTTAGAACAGCAGAGTTGCACTTGTGCACTGGTTGATGTTGAAACGAATAATAACACTCAGTACAATTTCTCCAGAGAAATTCGCCTCCAGTACCGACAATAATAATAATTCAGCCGCGATACATTTTATGCTTTACACGTTATAAACTACTGCTGGTTCGTGTGCGGAGCGCAATGTGAATCAAAAGAAAATGAGCCCTGTTGCTTCCGCGACAAAAGTCATTATATTAATGAGACCTCAATGTGTCAATACAAAATGAGCTTTCTTGCCTGTGTAGCTCAGTGCCGCGCACTGCATGTGCATTGGATTCGTAAGGAGGAATAAAGGTGAAGGTTTCCATAGTATCGTATTTACTGATCATCGGCAACGATTTGTCTGTAAATCGAGGGATACCAAATTCATAATAATGTCGCTGAGTGTGTTATCATGGTATGTTGTCTGGAGCTATAAATCCTTTGTCATGTAATATGGGTTCAGAAAAAAATCCAGTATCTAAAATATTTTAATGTAACATCAAACCTATAATTCCCGAAGGGGTGGGGCAGACAGAGGAGTGTAGTAGGTACTCTCCCACGTTTAGCCAGTTACGTGTATGTCCCATTGAATAGGTGGTGAGCTTATTGCCATACACCCGGCATAAATTCAGTCTCCGAGTCACTACTAGACATTCTAAATTGGAAAAATCTAATAGTACCCCAGCCGGGATTTATACCCAGGACCTCACGATCGGCAGTTGCACTTGCAACCACTCGACCAACGAGGCCGTCAAATGTTTTAATGGAGTTAATTGCTTGGTTGGATGGAGTCGGTTTAATGATAGTTAACTCGTCTTGTTGGTAGTTGAATTTAAAAAAAATTGCAAATAAGTCAATTCTAAGGAATTTAATAATAAACAAAATGGTAGTCTGGAATGAAATAAACGAAAGGTAAGTTTTCCTTTTCTTTGAAATGCTATTCCAATTCCAAAATGTTTGATGCTAATTCCAGGGATTTCATGTTTCCCGCTGGGCAAAAATATTTCCTCGCAGCAGGGGTACGCGTCACTGGACACCCTGTAGTTATGAACTAGTAGACAGCGTACTTCAAATTTTTGAACTGCTTCAAGAACCCTGCATAGTTATAACGATCTACTTGCCGCCGCAAAGCTCAGGAAAATATCTCCAGCCATGACACACAGGGCAGACCGCGCTCACAATTGCTTTATTAGATATATCCTTTATGCTCACAGCGTCTTCGTCCTTCGCCCCCTCGGATTTTCAACGTTTACAAACGGAAGGTTTTTAACCTATAAAACGATTGATGTTCGCGGCAAGTTGTAGAACAAGTTCAATTTAATTTCCCGCTAAGTCGGCGGCGATTACGTATCGCGTATAAAACACTCAACAAAGTTGGGGAGCGATGAAGAAGTTTGGAAGGCAATGATTGCGGCGCGCGGCCGCACGCAACTGCGGCTTCCTACCCTCACTCACGCTCAAATTAACTGACGTAGATTTATACCACTCTAATTATCCCAAATTTTGTAATAAACAGTGCGTTTATGTAATGTAGAAGTAGGCCAGGTCTGACTGAAGTTTGTTTCATGCAGTTTGTACATTTCTTCCTATAGTATAGAATGTAGAGATGATATATAGTAGTTAAAATATATCACAACTGAAGAAAAATCTAATTTTGATCTCAACGCCTTACGAGAACTCATTTTATATATGTTTCTCTTGGTGACAAATGCCATCAAAACACCATCAGCGTGAAGTCTCCGCCTTGGAATTTTAAATTCGTGCCTTATTAATAATGTACCCTTATATCTACTTGTATGTGCTCCACTTTGCAGCCGCAAGAATATGTTATAAAACAGTACTCGGTATAGCGTAAGATTTATTTTCTGTTCACTTACCGAATGGCACTCATGCCTCATCGGCGGCCAGTGCGACCGGAAGTGCATTAAGTTGTCGTCGAGTAATTAGTGCAATGAACATTCGTTCTCGGTAAATGAGCCATCGACGGATATACGGACCACTACGAGTTCACTGATTTATGGAACCGTATTTATAAGCGTGTATTTACAACGTTCCGCTTGCCACTTGTTGGTGTAGCTGAAGGATGGCTTGTGTAATTATAATTGATTTGTTTATTTGCTGTTCTTTCGTCTGTAGCTTCAAAATAAAGTGAAGATGTTGGCCATGTTGTTGGCCTGGTGGAAAATCGCTTATTGGAAGTGTGCTTGGAAATGTCTACGTAATGAAAATTTGATGAACAGCCAGCGCTCAAAAGGCTTGGCAAGTGTCTTTTGATACTGCATTCAAGTGTTACTTTTTGCTTGTACTCGTTATAATCATCATTATCATGACCCTGATCGTTCTACTTACTATCTGACACGGGTCTCTTCTCAAAATGAGAAGCGTTGAGGTTTTTTCTGCTAAACTAACCAAGTCTAAACTTTAATGTGTTTATATTAGGGGATAAAAAAAGTGTTTCAGTTAACGGAAGCCTGACCTACGGCAGCGTGTTACTGTATCTAGTATTATTTGTTTAAACAATTTTTAATTTGATGAAACCAATATATGTTTTTCTGACACATATATGTACCTAAATAAAAAACAAATGTTGACTATTTCAGTAAGCACTTATCCTTGTACTATTTCCCTGTGTGTTATACAGCATTGATATTTATTTATCTAATATGTTGGTTTTATTTTCAATACAAGCTCGAGAAATTAATACCCGTATGTATGTTGAGTAAAGGCACAGTACCTACCGTGAAAAAGGTGCATTTGGTAAATGTCCGCTTCCCCAATGCTAATCACTAAAACGAGGGCTGAATATTTTTCCTTACTCAAGAATCATTCGATAGATATTGTTTTCTGAATGATACAAAACAATGCAAGTTTCCCGAAGCCGGCAGCACACGTAGGTATCGATTTAGTTGTTCCGCTATCTGTACATCCGCACCGCTGCTGGAGACAGGGCAGTGACGAGGGGCCTCTTCGGTGTGCGATGCCCGGCGTGGTGCTATCGATTTCTTATATTCTACCATTCTTGCAAATACTCGACATTCTTCACGAGAACTTCTTTCATAAAATAACTCTCTATCAGATATTTATATAAGCTACCTACATTTATTTAGACCATATTGTAAAACGTTTTTTGCCGTGGATTAAGTTGATATTTTGATAAGTCCACTCCTGTGGTAGAGAATTTTCGACATAGTTCAGTACTTGTGCGTAGTTAACCAGGTGTTTCGTTTCTATTCCTCACGATATATGTATGTGTAGATAGCTAAGTCGAAGCTATATAATGATAATATCGGCCTTGAGAAGTAAGAAGCGGTGGCGTGCGGGGGCTGCCTCGTGCGATATACCTATGGATTTACGACGCAATAAACGCACATCGGCGCCAAATAGGCTTTAGGTGCGCTTAAATGTAACTCTTACAGCTCATGATGTACGGCTACGTTTTATGTCTTAGCTAGATTTTCTGGATAATACAAGATTTATAGGATGTGAAGGATCGGTAATGTCGTAAAAGCTCATCTAATTATATATTTTTTCTTAAGAGAATGCCATTATAGATAATGGCAAATTGCGAAGCAAGTACACACGATATTAAGTAAGTGTATTACGTCTCCAATTCTCTTACTCGTGTTATAAAGTGTTCCAATAATGGCATTCATAAAATATGCAAATGGTTTGTTATTATATAAAGGATCGTTCGAGTAATATATCCTCGAAATATTTTATTTGCGCAAAAACTGCGTGTAGCAAACACTCAGTCGCAAGTGACAGCAGTGTATTCGATTAAATATTAAAGTCTTGTAATAAAATGCATTACAGCAGTGTAGTGAGTACAACGATAGTAAAGTTATTGGACGAGGGATGAAACAAAGGTGCAAGAAGAGTGAGTAGCAGATAGACAATAGGCATCTCAATCTCCGTGACACGTACTCAGCCGGCGCGGGAACAATGGCTGCTGTAACAATAAAACGCGACAAGACAGCCGGTGGCGCGCCACAGACTTGCTCTGCGCTAGAAGTGATGTGATTGCGTTCATTTGCCCGCCAAAATATACCAGTATGTGATAAGCGCAAGTATTCTTTGAAAATACTTTTTACAACAAGGCATGCTGCGAGAGTACAAATCAAAACATCATCTCGAGGCAATATCTATATATATGTATATTAAATATTATCAGCAACAGTCGACATCGGGTTAAAATAATATTAAAATGTACGTAATGAATTTCTAATATAAGCAGAATTTACAATTGTTCTTAATTAATAAATAAATCTTTACTCTTAAAACCTAGCAGACCATATACAAGCTGTAATATTAGCCACTACAGCGGACTGTTATTCTTCTATAAACGCTTTTGTCTTCTTTCTTCTCTGTTCTTCTTTCTCTAAATTATTTATATTAGTTATAACTATGGATTTTTTCCATTAGATACAACACATGTCTAATTATATCACTGAAGTTATCGAGTTTCATAAAACATGAATAAAATGTCAAGTGTAGTAAAGGTTAAACCGACACGAACTTCGTGAACCGTAGAGTGATCTTACCTTGCGCTACTATGTCGGTAATATTCTCACCACAAGTAGAGAGCTTTTGTGGGTTATGGTATGAAGTTAGCGTTGTCCTTGACTCATAGTCGTTACAGTATATCGTGATGTTTAGTTTGGTGATGAAACAAGTATTGGTAAAAGTATTTTACCAATACTTAAATACTGCAAAAAACATAATTCAAGTAGATTTTAAAAGTTCCAAAACCTTGTCTATTCATTCCGTGCTGCATGCAGAGCAAGGTGGAACTAGCGCGGCTCTACTGAGTAGGTCTGAGATGTTCTGTAATGTAGGATGCGCTTCGCATGTTAAAGATTATGCGATGTGTGATGATTAAACTTTTTATATAATTATCAAGGTTCATGTAAGAATCCGTAACTACGACTCGTAAAAGTCGACTGGACAACATTGCTATGATGACATAGTAGTGAGGTAGGTACTACCGCTTTGAAGGCTAGAGCGTAGGCATTGGTAAGCGGAGTCAGATATCAATCAAGTTAATATCTGCGTGCAGTCAGAACAAATTGCAGTAACGAACCGTGGCAGCATTAGTTCATGTGTCTGTTGTAATAATTCTGGAGTGGAGATCGCGGCTCGGCAAACGTAGTATAGGATGCCCTCCGGCCCGGTGGGATGACGATATGCAAAAGGCTTTAGGCAGTCAGCAGTAGACTGAGATAAGCTGATGATGATGATGATGAAGTTGTAATAAAACATAATAATAAGACGTAATAATAAAGCGTGCCCAAATAGTAAAAATAAAACGTAACGGAAAAGTCCGTCTTGTCTGACATTCCGAGCATTGGACAGAGATGTGTTGGCGTATCCTACTAACTCGTCACCCACTCTACACCCACACGCTGCCCACTAATATATCTACCGATCTAACCATCAGCAGATCTCGCCGTTATGTAATCCGTTATTGGAGAACGGAAAGGGAAATATTAATTTCATTTGTTTCTATAGTGGAGGTCATAAAACCCTTGAATTTGTCGATTGTGGGAAGTTTTTAAATAACGAGTATAATTTGCTTCCAGTTGTCTTTTCTTCTGGCTATTACTAGTCATTAGTAAGCCTGGATATAACACATTGTATAGCTGCTACATACAAGGTCCACTGCTACCATTGCACTTGCGATTGTTGGCAGCAGAAACCGCTAAGTAGTAGAAAGTCAGCGCAATTACTTGCTAGGTTTGATGGGTTTTTTGTTCATCCATTGAACCAGTAGAAGTTCCACTATACATTATCGTCCCGTGCTTTTTATATTTCATCATCGACAACCATTTTGTCGTTTGTCTGCTCGACAAGGATCACCTATCAGAGTGAGAAGAATTAAGGGCATATTCTGCCTCGCTGGTCAAGTGCGGGTTGGTTGACTTCACATACTGTAGAGAAATTGATGGAGAACTTTGACGAATTTTAATTAATGTGAGATCTGTTCCAAAATATAAAAAAGTCTTAGAAGATGCTATAAAATTATTTGACGCAAAACTTTCGAAAACACCAATGAAGGATAATATGGATTAGAAATTTGTTTAATTTGAAGTGGTAAAGAGCGCTCCGGGAGCGAGCACCTCCGCGAGGTTGCTTCTTTTGATATAATTGGTTGCTAGCCGGGTTTTATCGTTGGAGAGATTTTTACGCGTACACCCCGAATTTATGAGAAAAGTCCTTAATGCGAGGACTTGTTATAATAAAAGTGATGAACATCTGTCCGTGGAAGCGCACTTTTACAATTTTCCCGCGCTTAATTTAATCATTATCCCTCCGCCCTAAGCTTCTGTAGTTGAATTTACACTCGTTTCTTTTGGGGTTGAAATGTATTTTCTATGCAGACCACGTTTTGGCAAACGCTGTGTAAGATATCCCTTGGATGAACGAAATTGGATTACAGGAGGAGTGACAGTAGTGAGCAAAGGGATTGTGAAGCGAGAAGGGAACAGCGGGAATCGGTTCAAACACGTAGGAAGTTTTGGTAATGCAACATGATAAACATCAGTGATGACAGGTAGACATGTGACATGTATAATGGACGGGTTATTAAATTAATATACGTACAGGAAGGGGTGGCGCTCATTAGTGAAGGCATATTTCTAACAGTGGACTGAGAAAGCATAATGATGACTAAACGAATTGTCCCGTCCACAGATCATGGTGATCGACGAGAACGAGGCGCGGCTGCGCGTGCGCTACCCGCTCAACTGTGAGAAGCGACGCAACTACAAGTTCGACATCGCCGCCGTCGGCTGCGACGGCTCCTATTCTAACACGTGAGTCCAGTAGAAGAAGATGCTTGTAGCCGTTATAATGCACTTTTTATTTCAAATTAATTTTATGCCTATTTATATATTTAATTATTTTATCCCTCGTTGGTCGTGTTGGTTGCAAATGCGACTGCCGATCGGGAGGTCCCGGGTTCGATTCCCGGGTCGAACACTACAAAAATTTTCCAATTTAGATTTTCTAGTAGTGGTTCTGACTTTGGATATGTGCCCGATGCATGGAAATAGGCTCACCACCTATTCCATAGTGCGACGTAAACGTAACCGGTGAAACGTGGGAGTATTCTGCATTCCTCTGCCTACTACTACGATTCCTACGTGGTTACTGATTCTACGATTTACGTTCTATAGGGAAATACAAAAATCATTTGGTATTGTAATTAAAGAGGGAACAGTAGATACAAATTGATATTTGCCATTGCGGTCGCGTTACTGAACCGAGGAAGTCGCAAATTACTTGACGACCTTACGTAAGATAATACACTGGATAGACGACGATAAGTGTAGATTACATGATGATGTTGGTTAATGTGTGACGGGGAACAGTTCTAGTCCAATGAACTGTTTCATAGTTCACTCAGCGATGACACTAACAAAAAAATGTGTACCTGTTTATAAGAAAGAAACGAAATATGTTACTGATGATTTTTTGCTGCAAACATATTGGTGATTTGGGAAAATATTGCCACCGTCGTCGTCAACATCTTCAACCTTTTTATTTCACCTTTGTACATAGATCTTCGTTGCTAATAAAAAGATTAAAGGCCAAAATCTGCTATGCAGGCCAAATGCAGGGTGGCAGATTTTATACACCTTAGATAGCATTATGGTCAATCTAAGTCATAGGTTGAATCATTAACCTTTCCTATTTCGTTATAACGTTATGTATTTTAAAAATATCAAAATGTCTACACTATCTAATATGAGATGATATTGTTTTTTCGTTAGTTAATGGTTTTTCAAACAAGCCATATGGGTGACAGAATGTTGAGTATTATTATAACTTATTGACAAAACGCCTATCGAGAGAACAGTAGGGGAACACTAGTATTAAAAACAGCTCTGCGATTGGTCCGTTTGCCTTGCCAAGTTCGGATTCGACGGACATTGTTTTCGACCGTTGAAATCTGAGGTCGACTAAGGTTAAAGGACATTTTCAGGTTTTAAATGTATAACAAAAATTGCTTTATACTGAAGTTGTCTTCTATAACGATATCTTTATTTTGATCTCGTTATAGCTTTCGAATATGTATGAAATGAAATATACTTGTAAGTGGGAGTACCCTTATCTTACAAAGTGTGCGGTTGGCAAACATTACAATCATTATGTAAAAGCAGCTATAGTTTGGTTCGTTGGATTTTTAGTTTTCTAATCAGAGTTTCTGAGGTTCGAACTTCCCAAGCACACGTTACAAGTTACAACAAAGCATACGTTACGCACGTTACAACAAAGCATACGTTATGCACGTTACAAGTTACAACAAATAATACGTTACACACGTCACAAGTTACAACAAAACGCGTTACAAGTTATATGCATTTTTAACGTTAATCATCTCTTGATGTAACGGTGAAAGAGAACATTTTGAAGGAATCTTAGAGTTCTTTACCGCGATGTCTGAGTCATATGAAGTTGCCTATTCGTACTTGGCCAGCTTGAAGATATGGCCCTGAGCGGAGACCCATGTCCAATAGTGAAACAAAATATATTGATGATTATGTGAAAACGACTCTGCTAAATACTTCGTCATAGCAAACAACATTGCGTGCATAATAATGTTGAAGTCACGGTCGCTCATCTTCGCTAATGCGAAATGTTTTAATGTCAAAGACTTCGAATACATAATGCCAAAGTAGTATAGGGTCATGTGTTTAGTCACACTGATAATGCTTTTCTTGAGGATGGATCGTCTACTTGTGAATACTGAATCGTGATCAGGGGCAGGGCATCGTGTACATCCTACTAAGCTTTAGGTGTTACAATTCGATATCAATAAATAAATAGACAACGGGATCACTGAATAAATAAATAGAATATCATCAATTCTAATTTCCTATGAATATTTAAATTGCTGGCCATGAATCGCGAATCGCCGAAGATGTTAATGAATTCAAAGATTTCAAGGAAGTCTAAAATGTCTCTTGAGCTTACATTAGCACTGACAATGAGTGAGCTCTATTCATGCTTTAATATTATTAGCGTTTGACTTTTGCACTGTCAATAAATACACTGATCTACCAATTTCACTGTAAATTTACATTTTAATTGGCCAGATGGTCCGGTTGCGAATGGTCCTGACTGCCAATGTCTAATTTAAGATTAGATGGTTGTAAGGTTTTCCAGCATATTATTATTATTACCATTGCCCATTGCTCTTGGTGATTGTTGTTGCAATAAATGAATGATAACGAATATAAATGAAGAATGAACGAATGAACGAACGATAATGAATGAAGAATGCCAAGAATATAAATGGATTCTATTTGCATATGCGTATGTTTATAATTGATTCTAAATGCAACAGGCACGCAAGCGAGGCATTGAAAATAATTTGTCACGATTATGTCAGTATTGCAGCGCACAGGAAATTGCCAATAGTGTGCCGGCGTGTTGCCTCACTAACGGTGTGTTTTCGTACGCAACGAACGTTCGTAAACCTGTCAACGTTCTTTGAAACCTGACGATATTGTACCTCATTGCACTTTATTGTACCTCATTGAATTCGTTCCTTTAACGGAATTTTACTAACAAAAATAGCTAGACTTGTTTATTCTATTGTATATTGCTTATGCTCATGACTGTTTAATATACCTCTTATGAAATCGTTCCTCTAAGAGTATTTTGCTAACAAAAAATTTGCTAGACTCGTTTATTCTACATTGATTGTGATGTTATCACTATTAATTTAATCAAAACATTATTTATGAAAAGCGTTCCTTAATAATTTGAACTCTGCTTCGTATTTGTTGAAAAATACCTAGGAACTGTTAAGACGGACTGGATAATACGCGCCATAAATATGTTTTTATGGATAACTTTGGTTTGTTCTATTCACATGAAAATATACGAGCGTGGTGAAAGAAGTTTCTGTGGTGTTTCTGTGGGAGCGCGACTAGTTTTGAACCTAACCGAGGTTCTTCAAAAATACTAGGCGGGCAAAGTCTGCGAATAAAGTCGGTCACACAATTGAGTCATGTATTCGTGAAACGTTTAATAATACTTCTGCCTGTTATAATATGTCTGTACAGCATTGTGTCTAGCTAAGAGCAATTCTAAGAAGCCATTGTCAGGTTTAGGAGGTCAGGAGAACGGTAAAAATTTCCGCTTACTCTGTAGCTGGCGATCGAGTCGATTTTTTTTTGCGACATCGCTCGTTCGAGTCCGTGCAAACACTGCACTTAATGTAAACAATGTCGAAATGAAAGCGTATGTGTGTTGTGGAATATATATTTAAATAAGCTGACCGGATGATATTAAGTTGTATACTGTATATAACAATTTCCAATATAAACCAAGCATGGGCATGTACAGCTTAAAGTTTGTAATTATTACATATAAAATGTACAACCTGAACAATTAGGTAGACAGTCGAAAACATGACGTCATCCGAGAACATTGCAGTACTGGATGCAAATAAAACATAATTATTATCCGTGTAATTTTATTGCTTTGTTACCAAATGTTATTTATGAATAATACAAGAAATATGATGATAATGGAACTGTGTTTATTCATAATTATTGTAATTAATACTTCTACCGCGATTGTCTTTTTTGTGCCTGTATTTAATACTTAATAAAAACAGAGGAGACAAACTTAAAACATAACCTAAAGCAAAAATGTTAGGAATATGATAGAGGAATAACATCAAACTAATTCGTAGATCATAGATGATAGAACTGTGTTTCGCAACTATGTTGAAGCGCTACTGAAATTTGGGCAAACGCGGTAAGAGCGGGGGGTGCGGGGGTTGTATTCGATGCGTTTGTCCAATGATGTTGTTCGAAATGAGAAATAAGTCGTCCGTTTGCCCCGGTATGTTAGTTTCATATATTACTACAACTACACCGACTATGTACGTATGTTTATAATATCCCAATTGCTGGCAGTGGTTGTAAGAAGTGTTTTGTAACCTGAACAATTTGCAGTCTACGTTGAGTTGGTAGTGGACAAGTTGTGGTGAAGCCATTATTTTTTTGACATTATTCAAGAAATGTAGCGGTTTTTTGCAAACATAGTGGTAATACACCAGATGTATACTTTTAAATCGATTGAAAAATTTATACATACGAGTATATACATACATATAAGTACATACATATGTACAATCGAGCGTGAATTGCAATTTTCGTTTCAGTTAAAATTATTCATCCCGGGTTTTGTTCGCCTGTCAGCGAGTATGTAATGTTAATTAACGAGGGTGATTAATGGTTTTCAGTTCGCGTTTATATTACGTTGCTTGTCCGCGGAGACTACTGACGCAGCGGAACTGGGTCGACAT
>DWMG01001168.1:0-15978 GCA_018244855.1 Elbella merops
GTTAGCTAGCAATTATCATGACGTAAAGGTGCATAAACACTGGAGTCAGCCGGGTTTACGATGTGCTCGCAAGGGAAACACTCAGGTTCCGTACAAAGACGAGTAGCGAGCCTTAATTTGGCTGAAAGGCACCGTTCAAAGCGAAAGCGTCATTATGCTAGGATTGAAGGAATTGCTGTCTAATTTCATGACATAAGCTTGACTTTGTCGTGAATCCCTGTGCCTTCGTTTCGTAGCTATACCATGTTTATTATGCCAAGATGACAAATATACGTTCAGTAGAGACTACGATTAGGACATATTTTCTTAAGACCTCTTACGAAAGAAAGGTTTTGTTAACAGAAAACTTAATGACGAGGTCATAACGAGCAATTTCTAATCTAGCATGCCATTCCTCGTATCAGTGTGATTTTTTCAGGTATAAACGGGATCAAAAAAACGTGATGGAGAGAAATGTAAAATTATAACAATAGATCAAAAAACACACGTTTTATGCTTTGTTGGTTTACCACAAATGTTTAGGTAGAAATTATATATTAAATGAAATAAAAAAGATGCCTTTATGTATTTTAAATTTATTTCTTTCAAAATAACTTATACAAAAAAAGTATTAGTAATTTTGTTAAAAAAAAACATTTCCAATATCAACTATTTCTTGTACTAAACATGGATCTCCTCTAAAAATGAGAATAGTTACAACTAAAGTGTCAAGATGGAAAAGCATGAATTGGTATACTGCATTCGCTTAAGGAATGGTTACTCTTAATTAGCAGTATTCACTAGTGATAGCTTTTGAAATATGTTGAGAGTACAATGCTGGTCGCATACTGAGCGCACAAAGGCGGGCTTTCCTCATGAAAACTTTTAAGGGTGTTCTGGAAGAACTTCACTGGCGAAGAGATTTTCTCGAAATTCAACGTCCGGTCTTTTGAATTTTTAAAGAACTTTCTCACCTCCAGTTTACATATTCTTGTAGAAGCATGAGTTATACTTATAAGTACATCGCTTTCATATAGAATATTTAGTACCAGTTTCAAGTGCTTCATGTTTTTTAATTACTTCAAGAAATTAATTCATTAACTGATACAAGTCACAAACGTCTCCACATAAATGTATGGACCACACTGCGATAATTACTTTAGGTCTATCTTTAGATTAATTATTGGTAAAACTGTTGTAAAAATTTTATCCCACTGCTGGCTAGGTTTCCTCATAGAGATTCCAGTCTACCCGGTTGCTATTCTAACTCATTGCGACCCATCGTTTTGTTAAATTATTTATAAATATGGCTGTAGGAGTGGAACAGTATACGAGTATACACATTAGCCAAGGTAGCATGAGATTAATTAATCATAACATTTTTTCTGATATATACGTATTGTTCAATTGTTTCCAGTTAGCAAAAATACGAAAAACAGGTAAAATGGATTGATAAAGAAGACATCTCTTAGAGAATTCTATTAAGACGACAGGAATGCTCATGAAAACATTTATAATTGCTTTCCGGGCCCTCTTGCATGCAATTCAAATTTCCTTGATTTCTAAATACGAGTAAGTCCGTAGAATGTTAGTCGTACCGTCAACAGCATTTTGTGTCATCGAAAAAGTTCCAAGTGTACCCACACGTATTTATTACAGGGCCAAAAGACTTTGACAGTCTTTTCAATGTCGCACTAATGACGTGAACAGCAACGCTCATTAAGGTGTTTACTTGCGCCTCATTTTTCTTTCAGCAGACTCAAATTTGTATAGCGAAACATTCATCGTCTGTATTTTGCCTTTTCAGCCAGTTGAGCCTAGGCTTTATTAAATTCACGTCTAAAGATAAACCTCTTTTATACCGCAACTCCAACGAACACGCCCATAAGTCTACTAAGTAGTGCCAGAGGAATACAAGAGTGTTTACAGCACAATTGAAGAGCTATTTTTGAAATACTATTATAGTACGACGGAAACACCTTACAAAGAAGCTTATTCTACATTCAATTCGATTCCTTATTCCATAAGTCTACTTTCAAAAGAAACTTGCCCAGTAGACTGTGGGAGATTTGTAAGAATGGTGGTATATGGAACATACGTATTTTCTTCTTTGGAGATTGCTGTAGTGAAAATATAATGTAGTGACAAAAACATAAGCTGTACAAAATGAAGCGTTTTTAAATCGAGATAAAAGAAATAAAAACAATGCTAAGCTAAGCTTTTCCAATTTACCAACTGCAGCGGCGGATTGAATACGTGTGGCAAATTGTCCGAATCGCTAATCCTTGCCACCCACTGGGTATATAAAACTAAACGCACCGCATTCGTCGTTGCTATGTGGAAAATGTTGGCCTTTATCTACGTCACTCTTTTAGTGAACAAAAAATTTTAGATACGTGTGAAAAAAGACAGTTTTTTTAAAAGAGAAAAATGTTGCATTCATTTTGGAAACGATGTTATTTTTTAGTAGTAAAATCCACACTCGACAAATAAAATAAATGTAACCAATGTACATAAAACAAATGATTTAAAGTAAAGCAAGAAATAAACAAACAATTTCTTTACAATCCATAAAATTCTCATTCAAATTATAACACAGTAACATACTAACTTTCATCCACTTTCATTTAAGGAAAAACAAGATCCATTCGGTTCACGCTCGATTAAATTACGTACACAATCTTTGGTCCCTTGGCAAAGGGAGAATGACACTGCGACAGTCGATCGATCGCGCCTTAAGCTCGAAACGCACAATTTAACACCCGCCCCCGTACGTACAATTCTGCAAGCGATTGCCCATTACAGCGACGATATGAGATTTCAATGACGTTTAGGATTCAATGGGTGTTACACTGAAATAGGTTGTTGATGGTACCGATGGAGATTTATATTAAAGCAGTGCTATGAGATATTTCTTTCTGGTTTTCAAGTTCGACAACTCAATCGTAATAAAAGTCGTAGGATCTTCTAAAGTTGAACTTTGAAAATGTCATTTTGTAAATATTGCTAACCTAATTTTGGTCTTTTCATTTTTTGAGAGTTACAATCTAACCGATAATGCTGGATTTAGTAAAGCATCTTGAGTCAATATCATATAGAAATACAGGCCTATTTGAAATTGAGAACAAAGAGACGCGTCGTCGCAATATGTTTATCCACCACGCTCTTGAAACTGGAACAACTATTGGAAAACTCGTCTTAACAGAAATTGTTGTTGTGATGGTACACACTTGCACAAATAAACCGGGCAAAAACCTTCTAATATTCTCAAAATTATAAAAAATATTAAAATTCAGTGTTCGATAGGTTACATTATTTTAATGATTTTGTTGTTCCCTACAATAATCAATCTAGTTTGCCAGCTATTGTTTAACTAAATGTATATTAATTTGGACATTACCCTTCTTTCTGATGCGATTATTATCGCAACAATGGAACTGCACTATTAAGGTAAATGGTTGCGTACGATGTTTGGGATTACCTACAAATGTTGTATCTTTGGGGCGGATTACAGGAGCTATGGATGTTCTAGGATAGGTTTCTAATTACATTAATGGAAACATAAATGACATATAATTAATCACGTAATTAACATAAATTGCTTTGTGCTGCTACTTATCAATGTTCTCCAAATTTCAGACCTAAAATTGTACCGTGTAAGGAACTTTGTACCGTTGTTATAAATTTTGTATTCAATATACTTAATTTCATGACCAAACTTTCCGTCATTGTCTTTTTATCGGTTTGATCAAGATTCACTTTACGTAAGTATTTGCAACCAGACGTTTTGTATGATAAGTTAGTTGTAAATGTAAGGTAATAGAAAAACTCTTAAAAACATTTCAATTTATTGTAAAAATATACAGCGAATATATTCTGAATTCCTAATATCTTAGGTTTATACGGGAATTATCTATTTCTTCTTCTGTTTCATTCTCCATTGCATCATCTATTTCGTCATATTATCGTTCAATGGTCATTACTTATTTATTGTTCAATCTTATAACTTCATGTTTTTTTCTCCTTTATTGTTCTTGCCTACATTTTCAGATTGGTTAACTTGTAGACCACAATGGGAACAATTTTGTATTCAAAACATCGGTAACGCTTGTACTTCAGCAGCATTCAATACATTTTTCAACAATAATGGCACAGCTGTTCAATTGAGAATCTGATTCGATATCTCCAATCGACATCTCGTACCGGGAATTGTAGTTTGAGTGCATTTTTAAAATGTGATCGGTTTATTTAACGGTCGGGAGCTTACCTGGTTTCGTGGCTGGCTTACCGCCAGATATCCGCACTTACACTTGTTAAGGCAAAAAGTTTTGTAATGCTATGATATATCTCGGCAAAACTATTGAATTGAAACCCTTTGTTCTGTTAAATGGATTTGAGTTTTTTACGAATATTTAATTTGTTATTCCGTTTCGTTGGCTATATACAACTTTAATTTGAAATTGAAACTCAATGTAAATACTCATTTAAAACACCAGCATAATACCAAAGTCTATACGCAATTATGACCATTACGTCGGCCATTTTGTTAGTTTTTTTTTTCGAATTATAATTCTATGTGAAAATATATTTTAGTAAGAACATGCTGGAGATGGATGACGTTTTGAAAATGCACTCAAAGCACACTATCCGATACGAGATGTCGGTTGAATAGATATCGGATAACATTACCGCGCAAACAGCTGTGCCTTTATCGGTAAACTTGTTGAAATATTACCAACGTTCCGAGTTTAGGCCGTAACCTTGAATCCTTTACTGATATGTGTGAAAACTTTTGTGTCTTATGTAGGGTATTTTGTAAATGTCGATAAAAGTAGATACGCATTGTGTTTTACGTATGTTACTTTTCAGAATCCATACAATACATTTAGCTTATTTTGCGTAGAGAGATTGTTATTAATAAAAACATTAATGTCAAAATTCCAAACGTTGTTGTGTTTTTGTATGCGTATTTTAAACGAATTTTTCTTCCACTTTTATTTATAAGGATACATTCCTATATTAATGAACATAAAATAATAAAGAAATAATTTAATAATAATTATAATTTATTGAACAATTAATTTCTAATATTTACCTACTTACACTATGATATGGTTCAATACACATTCCACATTAATAATAATAAAAAAAAATTGATCGACTCATTATAATCCCACTGTTTGAATATGGGTCTCCTTTCATATTGAGAGGGTTAAGGCCATAGTCAGCCACGCTGACCAAGCGCAAGTTGAGAGGCCAAATTCTTAACCACTAGGCTAACACTGCTTTCTACATTATCACGACTAAATAGTCAATATTTCATACTACCTTCTCGATAGTCAAACATGGATTTAACTCGTGTCATTTCTTACTTCTTGCTAAATACCGCTATCCGCTAACCTGCTATAACGCTAACCGCTAAGAGATATCTTAAAAAAAGTTATTATAAAGTTTAGGAAAAGTAAGTTTGATAGTCTTTGAATTCTTGAATGACATCGTTTAGTTTGCCGCTACACTACGTACATGCCCATACAACATACATAAATAACAAAATGTAAGATATTTTATTCATATCCTGGAAATCTATTATGTTCCCCCATTCTTCATCAAATCTGGATAAAGATAAATAAGTTTTATGTATACAAACGTATCCAGAATGGCCAGAGATTTGTAAAATAGGGTTTGCGTGCAAATAAATCATGAGGATCCGTCGCTCAGTCGCAGGTCGCGACTGTGAAATATGTACGTTCCGCTCGGATTTATTTATAGCCAGGCAATCGCCCAAGAAAATTGTCTTTTCCGGCAAAAAATATACCCAAACGGATTTTTTACAGTATTCTACTTGTCTGACCGCCAGTGCACAAGCGATACACTTATAAGCGACGGACACAAAACGTTTCTGAAGATCAACACCTTTAATGCTTTCGTCAGTCACGCGTCGCTTGAAAAATCAATTCATGAGATATAAAAATTATAAAATTAGCTTACAATTAATTATGAAGCGACCTTGACTGGTCCCTTGATCGCGATACAACGCAGCCTATCGTAACACTGCTTCTGACCGCTGATAAGCAGCAACGCAGGCGGTGAGAAAAGCTGTTCCTTGCAATCTGCAACTGGCATGTCCAGCGTGGCTATTATGAACAAAAACTCCTTATTAGAAGAGATCTATGTCCAGTAGTGGACTGAGACACACCGACGTTGACTGTGACTCTTATCTTGTTAGTACATGTTAATATGTCTGTGTTTACAGAACGTGTGATTGTTAGGTACAACAAATTTTAAATGCACCATTATCACGCAAATCAAAAAAGTTTAACGAACGACATTTAAAGACGATAGAGTTGCTGAGTGACGCCACGTCGTATTAACATTACTCGTATCCGTTTAAGGTTTTCGTTACACGCACGCCGTCGAACACGAGCCCCCTTTGATAACTTGTGACACGTTTACGCTATTGTACTCCTAACTAGTTTCGTTCGGGCGAAATTGGATCTTATCGTTCAAGACCTCTCTGTTCATTTCCTGTATAATTTCGTTGATGGCTGGAATACTGTAATACTATGCTAACATTTCAATATCTGATAGAGTTTCTCGAAGTGTAATTATTAATTTACTTTTATTACGCGTAGAGAAACAGTAATTACGAGTAATAATAAAGTTGAAGTTGAAACGAATTCAGCCAAAATATTACTAGTTACTCTCCTACGTTACTTTTGTAATATTATCATTTAGACAATAAAATAGAGATGTTGATAATTTATAATTAGGTCGTCTCTAATTAATTGCTAATACAATTCTGTATTGTTGCTAGTATTTAGGTATTGGTCGAGCGGTTGCAAGCGTGACTGCTGATCCGGAGGTCCTGGGTTCAAATCCCGGCTCGAGTACTATTGGATTTTACTAATTTAGAATTTCTTGTAGTTGATCGAAGTCTGGATCTGTGCCCGATGTATGGCAATAGGCTCACCACGTATTCCATGGGATGTCATAACTGGTGAAACGTTGAAGTGTACTACATTTCTCTGCCTACCCCTTCGGGGATTACCTACAGGCAGATATTACATTTTATGTGAAGCATGCTGAATTACGGGTTTTTATGGTACGAGTGGGTATGTATAATTTGTATAGCTTAGAAAGTTATCGATGTATATTTGAACGGCTAAATGGAATTTGTATCTATTCGCATCGGGCTGTGAGTTACTGATAAGTAAGTTAACTATTTGGTTTGCCCCAAGCTAGACTAAACCAAGTTCCAATTTTAACTCTATGTTCGATACGATCACGACCTTAAATCCAATCTTCAAAACTTAACCTACATCCACTATTTGATATCAATTAAATTTGTTTCAAGTTCATGTGAAGTTTGAGATTTTAAATTTATGAAACACAGACAACTCTATCTATTTCACGACGATTAGGCAGTCTAATTTACGTTGCTTTACGTACTTTCAATGTATAAACTTTGAAATCTCTGCCGATATCAATACAACGACAAAAATTTTATTCTTCCATATTTAAGCGCGTCGAGTCTTTAATAAAAGTAAAAATAGTTTTCGTCTTTCTGTTAGTTAGTTTACTGATGACGAAACACAGAATCCTGTAGTAAATACTAAATGTATACACTTGCTGTGATTGTTGAGACGTTAACTAAATATTATCAAAAAGCATTTGCATACTGGCCATTATTTAGGGTTTTGTTTTTTTTTTTTTGTTTATATATACAAGATAGCCTCCTCATTCTCATATTTAAACGTGGAACAATTAATATTGATGATGATGATAAATTTGGTAGTTCATACAGTTATACTGTATTCCTGTCCAGAATTCAACAACGTAATTATCATCGTTGTCTAAGGGCTACGGTAATGATTACATTGTTAGATATAATTGAGTAGACATCCATAAATACATACATATATACTACAAAACACGATAGATTCAATCTTGAGGTCAGACAGACACGAAGAGACAAGGTAATTTTTTCGGAACAGCATTATGTAATAATTGTAATTGGAAGGTAGTTTCTATACGATGCCTCACAATGAAAATGTTAGATCACAAAGTCGGACTTCATATAAGCGAAATATTTAACAGTAAGTGAAGTGATTTTTGTTATGTTTACAAGTTAAAGTTCAAGTACCCAACAACAAAGAAGTGTACCAAGTTTCTTTATTCGAGGAAGCCTCAATCACTTCGAAAGATGGTAGGTACGTAACGAAGTTTTGTCGTTCCATTGTTCCTTGTCACGAGACGTTGGCTTGAACTCGACAGTGGTTTCAAACTGTGTTCCTCTAAAGCGAGATGAAAAAATCATCATATTAAGTACTTTTTTTCATGATATAAATAAATAGTTATCTTTTAAATATTCTTGATGTAAATGAAATGGCGATGCAAAAGAAATGAATTGATGACACCAAAATGTTTAATTTTAGATAAGTTCTATAATTCCGATTTATATCGTAAGTCAAATAGCTATTGAGAATAATTACTTCACAGTCGTCACCTACTTTGTACCGTGACCAAGAACAGTTGTGCGGCAAATTCCATTATACTCCAGCGTCGATAGAAATTGGATTTGCTATGGCGTATCCGGTCCATTTTCAGCGAAAATCCGATTTTAGTGCAGTTTGCATTGTAACTTAAATTTTTGTTATTCCAATAGCAAACGCGTGGAGAGTACCTAGTAATTAAGGATTATCTAAATCGAAAATTGGTTTTATTTGCGACATTGTATTCTCTTCAGCAAATAATATTACAAAAATAAGTTTACATGGCTTGTTTTAACGGCAAAACGTTTTGGAATTCAATCCTTATATTTGAAAAGATAATTTTTAAGTGATAATAACTTAGTTAAACCTTAATTTTGTTATATATAATAAGTTTGTTACGCGTCTTATTGAATATATTCGTGTTTCATCCCAGTATCATCACCAAGAAAAGTTGTAGGTACGGCAAATTCCATTATATTCCAGCGTCGATAGCAATTTGATTTTCCACGGTGTGTCTGCTTCATTCTCTACGGATATTGGATTTTAGTACAGTTGCGTAGAAACGCCTATTTTTATCATAAGCAGTCAACGTAGATATCCAATAATGTAACGACGATGACGTTATTAACGTCAGATATTAAATGAACTTGTCATTTCGTAAGATGTTTGAAGTATCCGGATGAAAATAAGGAAGGCGAGATTAATAAATTGCTTCCCGAGCACGCATGAAACAGACCGGAAAATTTGCCTCACAAAACCCTCGAAAAACCTAACCTGTCTACGAATTACTCCGCTTTAACTGATCTTGGCAAGTGCACTTTCGAAGATAAACATTTTTCCTGCCATTCGTTGCCAAAGTTTAGTCAGAAACAATGACACAAAATTTTCTATGGAATCTCTATAACATAATAAAATCTATTAAAAGCCTTTTTATAGATTTCTTAATTAATCGGGATGATAATATAAGTATCGATTTAAAACTTTAATATGACGATATTATACAATGATATACAACTGTATAACATATTGTAGATGAACAGTTTACGGTTGAAGATCACTCACAAAATCATGATAATCGCCTGTTTGACTGTATGAAGTCTGCCAATCCATATTTGGACAACGACTTTTTCAAGGGCTTTAATCCTTAATCCTTATAGTAAATTAGGGACAGACATATTAGCAGTGTAAAGATAAAGCGTTGATTATAATAATAATAATGATTGAAAATAAGGAATTTTCACAGCGATGAAAAAACTATTTCTTACTGAAAAGAATTGCATCAGTCTCGAAGGAACTTTGTACGCGTTTGTCAAAGAACTGCATATTTGTAGAGAAAATACAATGAAATGTAGCTAGTTCTACAGTTCAGTCATCCGTAATATCTCACGGTATGATGACAGAGCGACGCGTCTAAACATTTCAATACTGCAACGTAAAGTTTAAAATAAACGCATTTCGTCGTCTTTTCAAGCTTATTTTTCATTGTAAGTCTGGGCTACTTATTGACAACTCTACTTATTATAATATATTATAATATACGTGACATACGTCACGCCTGTGTCTTCCCGAAGATGTAGGCAGAGGAGTTAAACTTGGCTTAAACTTACACTCCACGAAACTGCTAGAAGTGTCAAGTTAGAAAACCCCAAAGTAGTTACTAGGGATTACATATACGTACATTTTAAAACATGAATGCTATAGAAATCAACATTACCGACTAAACTATGCAAGAAGGGCCATCCGCGTCGCCTTGCCTTACTTATAGGTATTTACTAATCGTTCTGTACCGTTAAGTTCTCTTAGAGCCTTTCTTGTCTATATCCACTTTGAATATATTCATAATAACAGTGAACTAACTGTAACTAGCTCCTGTTACCAGGGAACTTCTTTTACCAGAAAGAAAAAGTCCTTCAGCCTTATATAATAAATAAGATTATTTTAGTAATTTTATCTTTAATAATGATATTAACAGTCATATTTCTACACTGCCGTTTGGGTACGGTTTAGGCGCAATGGGCGATATTGGCTACTCGTGGCTGCTGTCTGCTCGTTTGCTACTCCTTTCCATAAAAAAACATCAGCCATAATACCTTGCAGATAGCGACGACCGGAAAGTGAATGAGGCAAATATTCGGTTGTATTTCTCATTTTCAAGCAGTTTATTGCGGCACGCGATGCGACATACACTCACCTTTTACGTATCAGATTTAATTTAAAAGTGTTCTTACTTTGGAGTTCAGATAAAAGAAATATGTTCTTCGATTTCAAAAACCATCTTTATTTCTTAGTTCCGTTCGTGTACTTATTAGATATTTTGTTGTATGCTCGGTTATAGACATGTTTTTTTCATTTCGCACTTAATTTATTTGCTGATTCTTAATAAGTTATTTATTTTAGTGTAGGGATCACCTAGTAGATCAATATTCAGTTTTCCACTCCGTAGATCGTGGGTTCAATTCCTTGCGCACACTTAATAAAATTGGAAGTTTTAAGATAGAAATGAGCGGTGTAGATTTTAAAGAAATCTGCACATCTTAGATTTCGCCATAATATTTTTGAAGATGTACAAAGTCCCCTAGCTCGCAAGGCAGTGTAAGACGTTAACCCTCTCATCCTGAGAGGAGACAAAAAATAATGAAAAGGTTGATAATGGTAACGCATAACAATATAACAATATATTATTTTGGTATTATTACAACTACAGTGAAAGCCATCTCAAATATATCACATATTTAGTTATATGCATAGAGTATTAAATAAGAAATAAACATGAAATGTACATATAAACATAAATCGTAAAGCTTACTACGACGCGACTCAGCGCGAAGGAGATATTCCGCTGTACGCAAAATTGCTCATTGTCAAACATTTCATCGCGACACAAAATGCGAAACACGCCTTTTACGAGCGAAATTTAATTTTATACAAATTACAGGAGGTGTTCTTACGCTCCACTCGAGATTACAGGGGGATATTCGTCCTAATTACAATTGTAATTGTCGAACTGATCCCCGCGGCTCATTCTACAGTTATGATGTTATGGCCCCGTTCACATATACCTACACGTGGATGTGGGTTAAAATCTGCCTTTCGGCGCCCTACTTGAACGGCGTTTTCTATCTTGCGCATTCGTTTAATTACTGTGGTTTAAATACAGATAATATCAAGAGGAGCCAGAAGAAAATTTGAGGGCTTGACTTAGATGCCTTTTTTTGCAAAAAATTGGACTGATTCATTCATTAATTTATTCATTCATTCATTTATTCGTTAATTTATTCATTCAAAATCATTTAATTGCAACGATTCATTCTTGGAACCTAGCGCGTCTTAATGTGTCTAAACGTTTATAGTGGTCGGCTCCTGGAAGAGCGACCACTAATGGCAATTTTCATTTGATCCTCCTTGCTCGTTAAACAGCTGATTTCGGTAGTTATCGTTAGCCATCTTGTGCTGGCTACCAACTTCTCCAACTATCTCCAATCCTCTTCAATTCACAGTATTCATCAATAAAACATTAATGATTCGCAGTGAAAGTCGAAAGTACGCAGCCCGCCTTTTTATTCCTGTACAATTTTTTAAGGTTTAAATAAAGAATAAATAAAATAAATAAAAATAAAAGTACCTCCTAAAACGTTGCAAGTTGTAAATTAAATGATGTCACAGGTTTCATAACGTTCTTTATACACAATTTCCTAATATACGGAATACACGACAAGTATCTGTAGTGCGGTGTTAAAAAAGGTATATATAAATGCTTGCGAATAATATCTTCCTGAAGTTGAAGTTTGTAATATCATCATCATCAGCCTATTCCCGTTCACTGCTGGACATAGGCCTCTTCAATAACACGCCACTGAGCTCGATCTTCAGCTTTTCGCAGATCTTCAGCCAGCCACTTTGCGTATATCGTCACTCCACCTTGCAGGAGGGGGCCTACGCTATGTTTGCCAAGTCGCCGTCTCCACTCCAGATCACGTCTGCTCCAGCGGCTATCGGTTCTGCCACAGATGTGACCAGCCCACTGCCCCTTCAGCTTGCTAATCCTTCGGGCCATGTCGATAAGTTTGGTTCTCTGTCGGATCGCCTCATTTCTGATGCGATCATTCAGAGAGACACCGAGCATAGCCCTTTCCATAGCTCGCTGTAATATGCCACACAATTATATAGTTAGGAGTACTAAGTATGGAAGTACGTAAATGATAGGGGTGCACAGCAATAGAGAATTATAATAATAGATCAAAAAATAACATAACGTCATAGTTCCAAAGTAAATTTCACATTTATAAATACATTCAACATTTGTTCACGAAGAAAAATGTAAATATATTAAGTAATTAAAATACATTTCTTTATTAATACTGGTATTTAAAAAAGATAAAAAACCTTTGTTTTTTGTTTTATTCGTACGTTACGTTGATTATTGGTATTTAACATAAGTGAATAAATAAATAAAATATAACAAACATCAGTTCCCTCTAGAGATGATCATCAAATTGAGAACGCACTGCCGGATTCTCTTTAATGCCGGAGGAACTCGATTTGCTGAGAAAAATGTGTTCATCTTCGTAACTCGGTTTGCGTACACTTTTCCCAGCATCAAGAGATACGCTAAATTCTCTGGATATGGATATTCAGTTTTTGAAATAACTTTATATTTTATACATTAACTGTATAGCTCACATGAATGCAGTATTGTTTAAACTATTTTAAATAAATCTTTGATTTGAAAATTTATTTATTTAGCAATAGACTCGCGTTTGGCTGCGATCTCACCCGATAGAAAACGAGATACAGCCTAGGATGTAGTACACTTGTCTAGAAACTGTCTATTCATTATCTTGAATAATGTCATAGGAACATTACTGAAGTAAAATAGTTTCATGTTTTTAATTTATTGAAGGATAGGAACATAATTAATTCAATAATTAATTTCATTTTTTAATTATTGAAGAAGATTATCTGACATGGAATAGTTTATGTTGAAGTGAGCTATTATCAATACAAGACAATACAATAACAGGTAAAACTAATTATAAGAATATGGCTTCTTAATAATAGTAAAGATCAATTATGTGATAACTTTACCACCCTACTACTTTCATAATTTCAGTACAATTAACTTCCCTAAAATTATTGCGGTGAAATCACTACGTTACTAGCATAAAAAAAACATTTATAAAGACGACGATATGTATGGGATCTTTCGAAGTTTGCACAATATCTCACAACTTGCTTCGTAGAGAAATCGTTCTCTAAATATAACTAAAGTAACAACTTACAACATACGAGTATAATTAATATATAATAGCGAGTTTAGAATAGTGAACGGTGCTATACCGAAGTTTAACACAACCACTAGAAACGCAGCGTTATTTGATATTTGCTCGCTGAGCTAATTCGTTATCCTAAAGCCACCGCACGTTGGAAACTTTATAAAGGCTTCTTGGCAACCCATATGTGTTACAGTTTTGGGCGCGGAATTCACTCTATACGAATAATCCGACACAATCCACTATACTACTATGACACACATACTTTCACGCCAGGTCCGTTACGGAGTAAGCAGAGAGTACGAAGTGCCAACTATCTCTACCTTTGTAGTCCTTCTATAATTCTTCCATATTCATCAATCTCTTCAGACGTTTTGGTTTTGAAAATTCTGACTACCCCAAAACTCGACTTCGATCAAGATAGGTAAGCATTTGTCTCCCTTGGCACCCACGTCCATCAACATTCGCATTGTATATCAACTTCGTATGTACTCGTATATGGTATTTTTAGGAATCTTCGAACATACCTGTGCCGATGATAACCTACTGGCTCAGGCTCGTTTCCTCGCATGCCTACCTCTGAATATAATATCGTGAGAAGTCTCCACGCTTTATATTTTTCCATAATGTTCTCGAAGCCGATTGAAATATATCAGTCCGGCTGGCTGACTTAAATAAAATAAATAAATATGTAGCTTGAGAGATTTTTACAAAACTTTTTGTTCCTAAGCTAAGTAGAACCTAGATTATGGTAACCAGACAGTAGAAATAACACACACACACATTTCGTATGTTTATATTATATCACATTTATATAATAAACACAATTTATACAGAATTGTCGAGTACTCAGAGAACTAAAAACATGTGTTTATAACACAACTCGTTTTAGGTGGGAATTGAACCTATGAACTCGATTGAGCATTCAATGTCACTAAGCACTGGACTGCCAACCCGCACTTGGCCATCGTGGCAGACTATGGCCTTAACCCTCTGAATATTAGAGGAGACCCGTATTCCAACGGTGGAATTATAATAAGTTGATTATTATTTATTTTATTAACCACTTGACTCTGTTCTTCACATAAGGTTATCTAAATTAATGAACTAAATTAAAAATTATGCTATCCACCTAATTTTAATAGAAAATAATCCCAAACTATAAAAATTGTTACATGTCACATTTCAATAGTAAAATTTTAAATTCGGTTGTTTCCTCATGGTTTTCGGCATCACTTTTTACTAATCATCTTATCACTTCGCAAAAACATTTACCGTAAAACATCGATGGCAATAAAATTAAACACATTAAGAATACCTGCTATATTACAACAAACTAATGTTATATAAAACAAACAAATTCTTAATTAGATTAAGAGCAAGTTGCTGCAATCAGCCGCAAACTAGCGGCCACATCCTAATTCAAGTTTAACAAAACTTCAAAACGCAGCATTATTTGATATTTGCTCACTGAGCTGAACCCGCTATCCTGAAGCCACCGCATGTTATTAACTTTGTTAAGTGGGCGGAGCCGCGCCGAGCAGAATGTGTGTTGAGCAAATTTTATGGGCACCGCGTTTGATGATCTGAGCGTGGATTAAATGAAATAACTCAGCTAAGTAGCTACGGACTCGTAATCTTAATGTGGTTTAGAGAATCTGGACTCTTTATTAGTAAACTTACAGCAGTTATACAGAAAGCGGAGTTATTGAAAGGGAAAAAGACAGCTGAGAACATGTACAAAAATTAAAACATGACAAAAAAATTTTTTTTTAATCACCTAATAAAGAAGTGCTTTTCTATTGAAAATTATGTTATATTTTTTTTTCAGGTGAGAAGTTTAATGTTGAATATACTGTTGCCTTTGGACACATTTGAAAAGTGGCTTGGAAATATTATATACGCTTGAATTTTTAATCCCTTACAAAACAGTAATGAAATTACCAAACTAATAAATTTTCGATTTTCATCCTGGACATAACTCAGAATGAAAATCAAAATCATAGATCATGTTGTGACGTCATTGAACAAGTTGTTGATTTACGGCGACAAACGATAAATGACATAGTCAGTAAGAATATTGGTATTATTTTTTTAAAGTAATGACTGTTAAACTTTTTGCTTGATATAACATTACAGCCACGTGCAATTCTATAAACCTAACGTAACTTCACGCTTCTAATCCCCGAAGAGGTAGGCAGAGGAATGCAGAACACTCCCACGTTTCACCGGTACCG